>CAUYON010068496.1:0-18027 GCA_963573935.1 Arctocebus calabarensis
TCATAAATGAAACTCAGTTTAGCTGTATACAAGATCCTGGGTTGAAAGTTATTTTGTTTTAGGAGATTAAAAGCCGATGTCCATTCTCTTCTTGCTTGAAAGGTTTGATCAGAGAGATCTGCGGTTATTCTAATATTCTTCCCCTTGTAGGTTATAGGTTTCTTATGTCTGGTTGCTTTCAAAATTTTCTCCTTCATATTAACTTTAGTGAATTTAATTATCATGTGCCTGGGGGATGTTTTATTCGGGTTGAGTCGTGCTGGGGTTCTTTGTTTCAGCTTTCATCCCCTGAGGGCCAGGTTAAGCAAATCAGCCCCTCTGCAGAGTATTCTAATCCCTGCTTTGTTTCCCACCTGGTACCGCCTCAGGCAAATCCTTCACGTGCCTTGGTTGCCGGTCCACTCTGCCGGCACTGGCATCGGAGAAGCCGCTGCTTCCCCTGGCTGCCCAGAAGACTGGGAGTGTCTCCTCAAAACATCTCCAGGGGTGCAGCTCTCCAGCTTTTGTTCCCGGAGCTGGTTGCTGTTTCGTGCCTTCCCAGCAGCCAGGTCTCCTCACAGCTCTCTCCCCTTTCACCACTGCAAGCCGGAAAACCAACACAGTTCAGCAAGTTTGCGCCTGTCCACACCCCTTGAGAAAATCTCCAAGAATCTGGACTCTGTGGGGAACAGGCCTCCAGACCTCAGGGTGAGAGTGGAGGGGAATACTAGGAACACTGACTTTGCAGGTTGAGAGTATATACAGTTTTATACAGTTTTATGCCTGGCTGGAGAGCGTCGCAGCACCCTATTAGGGGAAGGAGGTCTGGTTTTTAGAGGGTCTCTCCCATGGGGTAGAGTGGGAGGACATCCGAACTCTGCTCGCTTGGTTGTATAGAGGTATGAAGTATACTGTGAACCTCTCTCATGGGGGAGGGGACTCCCGTCCGCTTGGTGATATGCTCTGTACCTTTTTGTTTGTGTCCTCGGGGTCTCAGGTCGCCCTAGCAGGGTTGAGGTGCGCTCTTTGACCTTTTCTTTTGGCTCAGATCCAAACCATCGGCTTTCTTGCTGAGTTTCTGTCCTTTAACTCTCCTTCTGGATGGGAACCTCTGCAGAAAGTTGGCTACAGATCACCATCTTGGCTCCTCCCCCAAAGTAGGCAGTTTTGTGTATGAATATAGAGTTGCAGAGAGAAATATGAATAGAAATTTTATATTCTAACATGTTTAAAACCATGAGATTTGATCAAATTGCCAGAGTTAGCACAAATGAAAGAGAGATGTGTATACCCCAGATCAATCACTGTTAAGAAATCAAGGAGAAAAGAGGAACTACAAGGGAGACTGAGACGGGATATACAGTGAGGCAGGAGGAAAAGGAACAGAGTATGGGCCGGGAAGCTGAGGGAGAGAGGGGATCGATGGTGTCAAACCCTGCTCTGTAACCAAAAAACATACCATTTGGTCCACCACCATGGAGGTCAAGGGCAAGTGCAGGGGAAGCATGTTGTTAGCATAGTAGGAGGCAATGCCTGCTAAACTTAGAGGAAATAGAAGGGGAGGAATTAGAAACAGGAAGTAGACGTGGTTCTTTTAAGGAGTTTTAAAGCAAAGACTTAGTGGGTAAGTGGAATAAGGAGAAAGAGAAAGTTGTGTGTGTGCTCACTTAAAGATTAGAGAAATGACATCATCATTGTACGTTAATGGGAATAACCCAGAGAGGGTACAAATATTTGATGACATTGAAAAGAAGAGAAATTGCTAGAGTAATCACTTTAAATGGTATAGAGAGGATTTAATCTAAGATATATGTAGAGGAGCATGGACTTTTTTACATGTACCCTCACAGTTAAGACTCACATACCCTGGTGGATATGTAAGAAACGAAATGCAAAACCTATTAGTTCAGGAATTCCGGCTATGTAAACTCTAGCTAGGGAAACAAGGACATTTAGACCCTGCTGCTCCTTTAAAGCATGCCCCACCCAATCTTCTTTATTTTGTGCATCATAAAAATACTTTTACTCATAGATGGACACACTAGTATCCTTCCTTGTCACTTGTATTAAACAGAATTCCACTGTGGTAGGCATTTGTCAATTAAATTCACCAACCCAGGGGACTACCATAATTAACCTGTATTTTGTGGCTGATTTATGAGATCTTCTTCATTTTCTTTAAAACTTTCAACCAACATTTTCAAACTCCCTCTGTATGTTCAGGCCCTCTGCTAAGTGCTGAGTTTGGAGAGATGAGAATTGAACTCCCCTTACTTAGGCAGAAAGTGAGATTTGGAGTGAAGCAGTGGTGTTCACAGCAAGATGGGGGACAGGGACAGATTGGAAACCAGAACTAGCACAATTTGGTGATTGATAGATATAAAAAGTTGGTAAGAGTGAGGCATTTAAATTTATTCTGAGAACATTCTAAATAGTACTCTCAATTTCTATTGATAACTGATATCAATATCAATTGATTTGATAGTCAAATATTTTTAATCTAATTTGATTCTTAGATTAGTTTTGTGTTTTCCTAGAAATTAATCAACTTTTTGTATATTTGTCATCTTTTTACTATAGAGTTGTATATAACATTCATAAACATTTCTAAAATTTACATTTTAAATCTTTGGTAAATATATTTGCGTACATAACATTTGTACTGGTGCTTTCTCTTTTAGCTTTTCTAAAACTTTAGATATATTTAAAATTAACTTACTTTTATTATTTATCAATTATTATATTTGTTTTTCAATTTCACTAATGTCTGCCCTTATCTTTTCTCTTTTTTCATTTCTTGCTTTCTTTAAAATTTTCTTTGTTCCTTTCTGCCTAAATTCCAGAACTAAATGTGTACTTTCATTGTTTCCATTTAGTAATGAAAGCTTGTAGAAATATGACTTTTCTTCTGAATACAGCTTTGACCACATCCCATTTTAATTATTATCTATGTAGTATGTCATTCAAGCTTTAATTTGCTACTTGATCCAGGAATTGTTCAGCACGGTATCTTTCTGCTGAAGATCACTAAGCTCTTCTAAAGACTAAGATTTATCTTTCTAAGAAGACTGCTTTACCCTCTCCAAGACTCTCTCTCTCCAGCTAAAGTAGATAGCCCTCAGGCACCTAAGAGAAACTGAACCTAACTGAGGTAACTTAATGGTCCACATCTGGAACCTAGTTAAGCTGGACCCAAGACCTGGCCAGTCCAGGGCCTTGGCAAGAAGTGTCAGAAGTGACATGTGACAGTGATACTTTTAAAAACTTTTAAATATTGTGTGTAACTTGAGTGTTTCGTTCAACAATATATTGTGTGTGTTTTCCTGTATTATGAAACATCTATTACTTGCTTTTAAAGTTTATGCCATTTCTATGGTACCATTATTTATATTTACTTGTTTGATGAACCTATATATATGGCCTTTACTATATATGTTGCCTTTACAATATATATGTATATAATTTTTAAAACTATGAACTTCCTTGTGCATATATTTTCTGTAGATCCTTATGACTATTTTAGGATAAATTTCCCCAGTGGAATTTCAGCAGTAGGAAGCTTTTTCTCTATATTGCAGACTGTGCTTTAGAATAGTTGTGTCAATTTGTATTGTCACCAGCAGTGCACTTAGGTGCAATAGGTATATTGTTTGTTGTATTTTATATCTGCTAGTACTGTTCATAACAAAATGCCATAGACTGGGAGCCTTAGCCACAGGAATTTATCTTCTAACAGTTCTAGAAACCAGAAGTCCCAGGTCAAGGTGTCAGTGGGTTTGTTCTTTTTGGGGTTTCTCTCCTTGGCCTATAGATAGCTATCTTCTCACTGGGTGTTCATAGGGTCATGGCTCTGTGGGTGCAAATGTACAGTGTATCTCTGTCTGTCCCAATTTCCTCTTCTTATAAGAACACCAGTCAAATTGATTTAGCCTCCTTTTAATGTGATCATCTCTTTAGAGTCCCTGTCTCCAATACAGTCACATTCTGAGATACTAGGAACTAGAGTTTCAACACACAAATTTGGGAGACACAATTAGGCTATAAAATGTTTGTTGGAAAAGAGGCATGCCATGCTATGTAATGGTTGTTTTAATTTGTATTTATGTTATTATTAGAGAGGTTGAACATTTTTATGTTTACTGACCATTTCTGGTCCCCTTCTGCCCCCCGCCCCCCCAAGACAGGGTGTTGGCTCTGGCATCATCATAGTTCACTGTAGCCTCAAACTTCCTGGGCTATAGTGATCCACCTGAGTAGCTAGGATTACATGTGTATGCCAGCACACCCAGCTAATTTTTCTGTTTTTTGTAGAAATGAGGTCTTGTACTTGCTCAGAAACTCCTGGCTTCAAGTGATTTTCCTGCCTTGGCCTCCCAAAGTGCTAGGATTACAGGTGTTGGCCACTGCGCCCAGCCTCTGGTTCTCCTCTTTATTAATATTCTTTGTCTGACTCTGGGTATTTCTATTTTCTATTTATCTTCTATCTAATAAAAAATATATCTGTGTATATGTGTAAATATGCATATATAGCTCTTGTTGAGCTATAAGAGCTTTCTCTATATTATAAATATTGACTATATGTCAAATATATTGGAAACACTTTTCTATTGTACCAATTGATTTTGAACAATGCTCATACAAATATTTAAATTTTGATATACAAATGATTAAAAATTTTAAGTGATAAATATCTGCCAATATGTTTCTCTTCCTAGGATATTAACTAGTTTTCCTAACTGATTCTTGAGAGATGCATCCTTTTAGCTGGAAAGGCCACCCTGTTAGAAACATGTGAATAAACCCATTTATTTTATATTTGGAAATCTCTATGTTGTTCACTAACATAATTTTGTGATATAGTCTTAGAAAATTGCAGACAAGCCTTGCATTTTAAGAAAAAACACTTTCTGACTTTTTCCTTTTTTTTTTTGACTTTTTTTCTTTAAAAAAGTTTGGTAATCATTTTGAAGAATTCTTGGCATCATCTAATGCCTCTCCTCCTCCCCCTGACCCTACTCCACATCCTACTGCGATTTGCACTTGTGATTGCACTAAATGTCTGAATTGCACCAAACTTAGCCTCCCATGACGTGGCAGGGAAACCCCTATGACAACCCTAGGTATCATGCGGTAAGCCAGTCTCCAGTGCCCTACCTCTCTTGGTTTATCTTGGCATAGTGGATCTCAGGAGCTGAATCCCAGTCCCCTCTGCCTGTGTCTGTTCCTGGAGCCTGGGAGGAACCTCGCTTCGGCTCCACTTATTTATATCAGCCCTTCCTATTTCAGATTTACAGAGATAATTATCTTTTTTTCTTTTAAATGACCAGGCTATCTGAATTATCTTTTTAGAATAAATGCATCATTACTGTGTATTTAGTACTGAGGAGCCTCTGAAGCATGAACTTATAGTGCCCTTTAAAATAGAAGAAAAGCGATTGTTCCTGTATTTCTCCTTGGCAGTGGACTGCCTTATCGAACTCATTAGTTTTCAGGTTTTGTTGATTCTCTTGGGTGTTCCACAAAAATTACTGCTCTGAAAACTTTACCAAAGCGGTCTCCTCTTTCCAATATTTAAGATTGCGTGTTCTTAATACAATCATGCATTGCTGAGTCACGAGGAAACCTCCTGAGAAATACATGGTTTAGGCAACTTTATTGTGGGGACATCACAATGTTCTTACAAAGCACAAATGTTCTTACACACCCAGGCTACCCGGCCCAGCCTTTTGCTCCCAGGATGCACCCCTGCACAGCATGTTACTGTACTGATACTATAGGCATTGGTAACACGATGGTGTTTGCGTGTCTAAATGCGGGAAAGGAAATGCACTGCATTATGGTGTTATGGTTACTAGCTATAACGCTAGTAGGCAATAGGAATTGTTCAGCTCCATCATAATCTCATAGGATCGCTGTTGGACACACAGATGTCATTGACTGAGATGTCATAATGTGGCACGTGATGGTATTGTTATATGTTCCCCTGTGCCAGCTACAACTGCAGTGTTAAGTAAGAAGGGGAAAGTGAGCTGCTGTTATGAAGAAGCTTGAGGAGGCCAAGGTGCCCGTGGTGGACTAGAGGAGGGGAGGAAGAGGCCAGAGCACCCCGTGTAAGAGATTAATCCAGTTGAATATATTGTTCAATGCCTTTGTCTGCGAATGGCTGATCATACAACTGGCTAATTATGAAGTCAAGAAACCCAAACTTTCCCCTGAGACCTCAGAGGAGTACATGTCACCCCATTATCATTTGGTTTTGAAGATTGAGAAACAGAAATCTGAGAAAAAATGTTTTTTCCCTTCCTGGTTTTGTGTTTTCTCTTTAATTTTGAAATTTGACTTTATCCCCCTGGGATAGATCTGCAGGCTGGGGTAGATACATTCCCTCATATGGGGCAAGTCCATTTGCCCTATGCACATGTCTCCTTTTTAGTTCTGGAATGTAACTGACGATTACATCTTTATGACTCCACTTCTGTCTGCTCTAGGATCTTCTTAAAAAGGTTAATGATCACTCTTGTGTTGGATTCATGTTTTCCATTCTCTGTGTCACTCAGCTGGTATAATTTTCTGTTCTATTTCTTCTCTTCTAGAATGCAGATTTTAACCTCTCTGACTGATTTTGTCTCCCTGGAGGAGTATTTTATCTCCTGCCCCTTTGACAGTTGATACTTCATTTCACTCTGTTGTTTCTTCATCTCCTGTTTTATTTCACATTCTGCATTTTTGAAAATGTCGATTATCTTTTTAACCATGGTTTCTGTTTTTTCTATAACACTGTTATCTATTGTAGTCTCTTCCTCTGTATCGAGCATGATATATTCTCCCTCTTTTCTGGGGAATCTTTTTGTCACTAATTATCCTTGAATGAAGAACAGGCTATTAAGCAGTATGAGAAGCTATGCCTCACAATTTCTGGTTATCTCCTGTCACCTATTCAGTGTCTGGATAGTATAAATTTCCATTAGTTTCCATCACTGGTTGGGCTGCCACAGAAGGGCATGGGAAGGGCCTTGAAGCCTTTGTGCAGTTCCAGCTGGGGAACCTTTATACCTTCCTGTATCTACCTTCTGGTGGCCATTCCACATCAGCCATGTTGTATATTTGTGTTCAGTCTCCTTTCTGATGCAGCCATGTCGTCCAGATATAAATGCCCACCTTGAAATGTTGGTGGACCCTCACCCTACTCCTAGCTTTCTTTGGTGAGCCCATTTTACAAGCCTTTGGGCCCTGCAGCACAATTGTTTTGAATGTCATTGATACTGCTGGCTAAAGGGCTTTCCACCACAGACCTTCTCCTGTTATCAGACCTTGATCCTCTAAATTAGGGGCTTTTGAAAGAATCTCTTCTATTGTTTCCAGGAGCTCCTTTATCTATTTCTATGCTCCATTCTCAAGAGGCTCTGAATTCCTTAGCCACTGTAAGGAACTCCATTCTCGGAGGTTCTGGAGGTCAGAAGTCTAATGCGTCTCTCTCACGGGGCTCCTCCTTTTTGTAGGCTCCGGGGAGGCCCCGTTTCCTTGCTTTCCTGGCTTCTGCAAGCTTGCTGCAGCTGTCGGTGAGTGGATCCTTCCAAACATCTTCCAAGCCAGCAAAGGGGAGTCCAATCCTCCCCACACTGCGTCTCTCTGAGCTCCTCTCTTCCTCTCTCCCACTCTTACGGATTCCACCTAGCCCACCTAAATGATCCAGAACAACCTGCCTATTTTGGAGTCGCATGATTAGCAACCTTAATTCCATTTGCAAGCTCAATTCCCATTAACTACATAATGTCATATATTCCCAGGTCCTAGGAATTGAGACACAGACATCTTCGTGCAGCCCATTACTCTTCCTACCCAAGGCGCCATGTCTTCTTCCACCATGTTCCAGCCATGTGATATCTAGCAGTGCTTCCTGATCATTTCTGACACGGTCTTCATATTCTTCCCAACTTTTTGTTACTGAGGCCAGTTTTTTCTCTATTTTGTGTTCAGGGGGACAGTTACATATATGTACTTCAGTCAACATTTTTCCTGGAAGCGCAGATTGTTTTTTTTTATAGAAAGTATCATGTGACTTTCTTAAGGAGATTTTCCCATGATTACATTTCAATGTTGATTTAAATCTGTAGTTATTCAGGTTATATTTCTCTAATTCCCTGGCTTATGGCTTTCTCTTGCTCGTTCAGAAAATTTTCCTGAACTTTCATTATTCAGAAATGCCCTTTCTCATTGGCATTTCCAGCACAGGATGGATAAAAATAAGTGATGGAACTAAATTTAGTTTTGATTCTCATATTAAAATAAATGGACTGGGCAAGAGGTCATAGGCTTCTCATCTCATAATTGAGTGTACTCAAGGCAAAGTTATTATATTTCTCCTGTATTGAGCACTGAAATCTATTTATCAAACACTTTTCACACATGTTTTCCATTAGCCTTCAATTCTGGTGAATATGTGGAAGATGCTGTGGCTTTTAATGGTCTCTAAAGAAAACTACTGGAATGTTTCCAGTTCATTTTACATCCATTTTATAGTGTGCAACTATTTTTCTATTATACTTCACATTGCATTTTTAGAAATCACAGGTTTAAATTTCTACAAACAACTTCTTTGAATGTTGTCTTATGAATTAGGATTCCCATGGATGTATTATTTTCTTTGACATACTTACATTTTCAAAATTATATGGCACTGTAATATTATGTTTACTTATTCTCCAGGGATGAGCCTTCCAGAGAAATTGGAAGGGTTTTGTTTGTTTTCTATTAAAAAACGATCATTAGATCTCTTATGGTAATACCCCAGATCTCACCCGTATACTTTACAGTTCAAAAAGGCTGAAGAATGTAAGTTGTTTCAAAAGATGCTAAAGTAATGTATATACGTGAAACAATATGTGAGTCTCTGTTTCTTTATAACTGCCAGACTGCAAGATTAATTTCTTTGTTTCCCCCCAAATAACAATTTATTTTGAATAAAGTCTTGGTAACTTCTCTTTCATATACTTAATGACCTAGATTTTTGTTGGGTCCCACATTCTAAACACTATTCAGATCTCCTAATGGGGTAAGCTTTCTGTGTTGACAGAACACGCCATGTGCTAACTTTGAGCTTGGGTCCCCTGATATAAAATCTGCTGGGGAGACGTGCTGAGCACCACCAGGCTTATCAACAGACTTCAGTGAGGAGTGTGGCATTTCAGTGACACTAAGCCAGTGACCGAGCTGTTCAGACATACCATTCATCACCTCCCTTCGCAGAGCCTGGACAGGCATTTCTGCTTCTAATCAGGACATATATGGCCTTGGGAACAACAATTAAAAGGTGCTACAAAGTAGGGCAGTCACTGTATTTAGTGGTTGTTAAATTGGTCATGTACTAATTGTTTTCATTGAGATATATATTGCTTGAGAAAAATTAGGAATGAACAGAGGCCAGGCAAAGCATGTATGAGAAAGACCTTCACAAATCCTTAAGTTTCAGTTTCAGAAGAACCAAGGGAATGTTAGCCCAGCAGTAAAGAATTGAAATAGACTCCACAAATATCTGCCTCAATATCCCAAATGTTCCATTATGTTTATTAACATGTAAAGTGTGGCTTTCTTTACAGAATAGCAGACTGCTCAACTAGAGGAATCTCTTCCATCAAAGTCTGACTATGATCAGACTTCACTGTATTCTTAAACCTGCTGGGTGAGGGAGGATGTGGGGCTGTGAATCTGTCCTGAGTGCTACAAGATAGATTGGTGTTGTTTATGGCAGTTGCCCAATTTCTAGTACTGGTTATCACAGCTCTCTTTAGAAGATAGCGTCTCCTAAATATCCAGTGTTAGGAATTAACTAAATAAAATAGGGCTTGTAATTTAAAAAATTATGAGGAAGTCATTAAAAAATCACATTCACTAAAAATATTTAAGTACATGTTAAAAATACTCATTATTGCCACGAAGAAGTAGGAACCAGGAAGCAAAAATTATTAGAATGTACCAAAATGTTTTCAGCATTTCTGGATGTTAGCACTATAGTAAACTTTAAAATTGTCTTTTTAATGCTTTTTTTCTATTTCCCGGATATTCTACAAAGATCATAGTATCAATATACTCTTATTTTAATTTAATGTGGAAAAGTTATTTTTAACAAAGAAAGAAAAAGTACTTACAGCAAATATTCCAGGTCTGGATCCACCAGTTATAAATTCTGTTGAGTAAGATTTAGTCATTTGGGCTCGGCGCCTGTGGCTCAATGGGCTAAGGGGCCAGCCACATACACGTGAGCTGGCGGGTTCGAATCCAGCCAGGGCCCACCAAACAACAATGATGGTTGCAACCAAAAAATGGCCAGGTGTTGTGGTGGGTGCCTGTAGTCCCAGCTACTTGGGAGGCTGAGGCAAGAGACTCACTTCAGCCCAGGAATTGGAGGTTGCTGTGAGCTGTGATGATACAGCACTCTATCCAGGGTGACAGCTTGAGGCTCTGTCTCACAAAAAAAAGATTTAGTCATTTGGACTACATTGGACAGGGAAAATGTTGGTTGAATATATTTTAGTGGAATTTAATTCTCATTTTATCATTTTAAAGTGCCATTTTAAAGATTAAAATGAAAATAGGTATCATTTTCAATATGTGAAATATATATATATAAAAAAGCTTTGAATTTTGTATTTTCCAGTAAAAGAATAAAAGAAAAATTAAGCTAGTGCAATGCCTGCCCTCAAAGTTATATGTTGAAACCTGATCTCCAATTCAAAAGTATTAAGATGTGGGCCTTTGAGAGGTGATTAGGCACGAGGGACCTGTTTACGTTCTGCTCTGTGAGGACACATAGAAAGCACCAGCTACGAGGACCAGCCTCACCAGACACCCAGTCTGCTGGTTCCCTGATCCTGGACTTCCCAGCCTCCAGCATTGTGAGCAATAAATTTCTGTTGTTTATAAACCACCGAGTTACCTACTTTGAGGTATTTTGTTACAGTAGCCTTAACAGATTCAGATAGGCAATTACAATATAAAATAGTCACTTTTTATTTGCATAAGGAGTAAATTTAAACTATACTTATTCTTTTGTAAATCATATTAAATTCTATTTAAAATAAGTGATTGTGCAAATTTGATTATTTCACATACATATGAGGTGTAACATTTAATTTCTGGAACTCATCTTAGAAAAAATGCTACCTACCTCAGTGCTGAATATCACTACTGTTACCTTTGAGGTACTCCCCTTGGGAAGCTATGTACCAACACCAGCACCTAGTCCATTCTTCAAAGTAATTTTGGAACTCTTTTTCTGGAATGACTATCAGAGCTGTCCTCATATGAAGTCTGACAAGTATGTTTAAGAACATCCCACCATGTGCTAACATTGGCAGCACTGTACAAACAACCTCATAAGGTTTCACAACCTTAGTATATCAGTGTCTCAAAGCTGTGTTTGTGTTGATGTGTGGCAGTGTCTTGCTGAGTGGTATTTATTATTGTTATGACGTGTTTTTGTGTGCTTTATGACAACAGCTCTGATTGTCACTCCAGACAAAAAGTTCCAAAATTGCTTTGAAGGGTGGACTAGGCATTGGTGTCAGTGTGTAGCTTCCCAAGGGTACTACTTCAAAGGTGACTGCAGTGATACTCAGCAATGAGAACGTAGTACCTTTTCTAGGATAAGTTTGTAAATGTAAGTGTCAGACCTCTTCCCATATATTAAGGACTCACTAGTTTTTTTTTTTCTTAATGAATGTTCAATTGACTCTAAAACCATTATTGCCAATAATGAAAGTCATTGTTTATTTGCCCTTTGGCTAAAAGTAACAAATAGAAAGCTGAACTCACCAGTATGTGATTTTGAGCGTGTTATGTAGAATGATTCTATGTTCTGTGATAGCCATGAAAATACTTTTTAGTGTTATTTCTAGGACACAGAAATGTTTAGGAGGCAAGCATTTTAAAATTTTTATTTTCTTTATGGTACAGAGAAAGGGGACAAGGAAGTTACAGATAATACATTATAGTTGAACAACAATAATTCCTAACCTAGCGGAAGCAGTATGGGAGGCAGTATGGGAGGCGATGAATCAGGAATTAGATTATTTGGTGTCTTTCTCTATTTTGTGATTAATTTGTGCCTGGTGGTTACTCGGTGGGCCTTATTTTTTTATGTATAAACTCAAAGGTTTGGTCTAAAAACAGTAGTTCTCAAATTGTAGAAGCCCAGGGTAGCTACAAAACTTGGCAATGACAATGGAAAGTGGGTGAGGGGAGTAGCAAGGGTGGCTCTGAGCCATTCTCACTCTTTCTGATGAGATTGCCACCTTGTTTACTTCTTTTAGTTTTTTTTACTGCGTCCAAAGTAAAACAAACATATTTGCCACTGATGTAGAATCATTTAGGTGGGAGAGGCAGGGAACCACTTGTTCAAATGGGTGGGACTAAACTATAATAAATTTCAATAAATGTAATGATGTTTTGGAATTATTTTTAAAGCCATGCTTATGCTGTGGGCTTGTGATTCATTTTTCCATATGCTTGGTTCTGGAGGTATGTATTACACTAGCTTCCTACTATTTTATATGCTTAATTCCATGTTGGGATAAAATCAGAGTCTTCAAGTTGTAGGTGGTACAAATTCCCATGAAAGAATGGGATCTGTCTTGATGCCGGAGCTACTGCACACACACATGCATGCATGTACACACACACGCCTCCCCACAAACAGACATAATGGGATAAAAACACAGTCCCTGACAGGGAACCAGAATACATGCATTATGTTCTCATCACCCAAAGCTAGAGGGAGAGGGCAGTGCAATAAGATTGTGTATGTTTTGATTTCTCCATCAACAAAATGGAGCTAACACATGCCAGCCATCAGTTGCCATTGGGGTTTCCTGGAAATGAACTAAAAACCCTTCTCAGGTGGTATCTGAGGGAATATAAGGGAGATACAGTTTATCTATTTTTAACAGACTTTGATGGCCATCTTGGGCAACAGTTTGATTTGCCATTCTAATAAATGTGCTCAGATAACTTTAGGATTACATTTCCTTACTCTTAACTAAACTACTACTGTTAATTTCCCCAAAGGATTATTTCCTTTGTGAGCTTGAGTGAGAAAGGGAGCATGGCAATGGTTACAAGAAAAGCTCTGCCTGAGTGCTTTAAATAGTGTGAGGACTCTGCTTCTAGCCTAGGTGGCTAGTCATTCTAAGACCAGAGAAGCCTGCAGAGACCTCCGTCCTTGACCTCATTCCCTTGAATCTTCAAAGTTATAGATCACCCCAAGTTTCCTTGTGGCCACAGGAACTTAATTAACACATCTTCTGTGCTGAAATGTTCGTGTTCTCTTAGATTTCATAGGACTCCAGCATGTATAAAATACACAAAGCCAATATTTTGCAAAGACAGCCACTTCTTCTTAAGAGCTAAATTTGTAGTGCACAGGAATGTATCTACTCTCATCAAAAAAGTCAAGGCCTTTTTAATTAATAAATGGGAAACCAGCCACATTTTTCAGAGGAACTAACTTGATCTTGAATTGCAGTAGTAGATTTCCAGATTGCAAGAAGAAATGCTCCAATGGTGTGCCTCTGTATTGTGATTCATGTCACATATTCACTGGGTGAGGTATATCTGCATGCCTTTCTGTACTTTTGAATATTAATTCCTTTAATTAATTGTGTGGAAGTTAAAAGCATGAACTTTTTTCCTTAAGTTATAAATTGGCTTATAAATAAAGTGAAAAGGTTATTGAAGGACTGGCTATAGATAAAAGCTTTCTAGCCATGAATGGCTTACAGTTTTCTCCCTTCTATAAACTCTTGTCTGTTAGTATATGGCTAAGAATTTCCTTGATCTTTCTATTCATTCTAGTCATTTTATCTTCTTTTTTAGTCATCTATTCTAGTCATTTTATCTTCTTTTTCTTTGGTAATGCCCACAACATCTAGCTCAATGCTAGTGTGTAGTGCCAAATAACAAGTAACTGTTCATTGATAAACATTTCAAAAATGAATGAATGAACAGACCCTCAACTAGTACAAAAATATTATTATTAATTTTGACTATAGTTTCTGAATTCTGAGGTATTCTGGGAATAATCACAGGGAGGCAAGAAAACAATTGTAATTTTAGAAGCGGGAGCCTACTCTCTTGTGTGTGTGTGTTTTTTTTGTTGTTGTTTGTCCTTTGAGATTGACAAGGTGAACAGAAGAGAGATATTGGCTTAGAACTTAGAATGTTAACTAATCCATAATATTGAAGTTGACAATCAGCATGCACTGGTTGAGGGCGAGCTTTCCTGACTATTGGACATGGGAACTCAGGCCGCTATCACTGGTGAGCATGGAAGGCTGACTAACCTCTCATTCATTTCGTTAGCTTCATCACTTACTGAGCAACTCTTGGTTGTAATCTGACACCTTAGGTGTCTTCCCTAAAGAGAGACAAAGTACTTTATGGATAATTCATGCATTTCCACTGGCTGATGTTTTGTTCACTCTGAGTACATGGATTGGTGTACTGATTTACTAGTCTCTCTATGTTTGGCTAATGTGAGGCTATATTCAGGAAGATGTTCATTCTCAAGGTTCTAAGCCTGCATGGCTGAGGACCAAGCTCTAGCCTGAGGTGGCATAGGAGGCCCCTCCCATGGAATCTTCTCTACTTCTTATACTATATACCTTAACATTTAAAACACTAAAAAGAGCCAAAATGAGAGAAAAGTTCTCCCCCAAACTATCAATCATGTTTTGAGCATATAGAACATAGAAGCACACTTTTGATTGCAGAACACAGCAGATTCCTCTCAAAGTGCCATGAACATTTTCAACAAAGAGTGTGTTTGACCTTCTGAATGCAGCTATGAGTGACAGCACTTAGTTTCTCATTTTCAGTATTTAAAGAGATATTTAAAGAGGAAAAGAGGGGAAAAAAGGAAAATTCAGAAGCAGCCAAAAGAGACTAAAATATTCTATATATTTTTTCAAAGTGAAGTCTCATAAATACGAATTTAATGTTTTAAAATTTCATTTGCCTATATAATATGTTAAAAGAGACACTAAATGTTTATGTAAAAGCAAATGCTAGAGAAGGAAGAAGGAGATAATTGTGATGAGCCATGATGGATGAGACAAGACAGTTTTTCTTTTTTAATTTTAAGTCCTTGCGTAACAGAGGAACTTACATCAATTGGTCACTGCAATCCCAATTTATCGAGTTTTCCAACTGGGCTCAGAAGAGAGCTGTGGGACTTTTTGGCTCTCCAGAGAAATTTGGGGCTGCAGGTGGAAGTATAGATAAGAAGGTCTGAGGCTGTTAAGAAAGGGAAGGTGAGTTGTGAAGGACTTTCTGTTCCACGTCATAGCCATGAACATGCCTTCAATTTAGCTTAATCTTGTTTACCTAGAGTGACAAAGACCATTCATTTAAGGTAAGGGTAGCGCCATCAAATTAGAAGGGCTTGAGCAGAGTTGAAATGGAAAACATTTAAAATGTTCTTCTGGTGGAAAAATCTTATTAGTGTCTCATGTTTTCCCATTTTCTCACAGAAATTTTCTATGGCGCTATAACTTTCAAGGTTGTTCTCTACCTAGATGTGGATAGGTATTCTTTGGATATTTTCATTCACCATTTTTCAGTCTTTTGGAGAAATATTTGAATTTGGAAGGCAGTACTTAGAGACATTTACTTTCTCCAGAGTTTGGGGGGGATGTTATACAACCCAATGCCAATAGCTAATATTTTCAAATGCTTCTTGGATTGTTAGGGGCTTTATATATGGTATATCCCATTTCATCTCCTCACTTACTCTATAAGAAGTACACTATATTTAGTGCCCCTATTTAATTTAACTAAGGTGGCTTAACATAGGTTCATGTGAGTAAGTTGTCAAGGATGCGCAGCATACATAGTAAGCCCAAGAACTTGAACCCAGTTAATTTCAATTTTCTAATTTTAGCCATCATTCTCTGTGAATGAAGTTCTCATACCTCTAGCAAAAGGATTTAAAGTCATCAGGGCCTAAAATTAGCAATCATACAGAAGTGTATTAGAGAACGCTCTAGATAGATGATTAGAAAATTTTCCCAGTATTTTTAGGGATCAATACTCAAATCTTTGGTTCATGATGTGAGTACTAGGCAAACTTTTAGTCTTAGAAGGCAAAGGGTTTGCTTTGGAGTTAAATTTTGGGTCAATTTGTGTATGTTTTCCTTCACATTTAACATCGAGAACATGAGGTGTATTATTAATAAATGTCAATTTGGCACCTTAATTCCTGATATATGAATATCTCATCTTAAACAACACCTACAGGTATATTCAACATTAAATGCTATGGATTGCTTACTTTGGAAAAGTGAATGAATCCCTTTCTTCCAAAGTGTAGTTGATCCTCCTTTTTTATTCTGTAGATATGCCGCGTTGTTAAGCAACAACATCTAGAAAAAGGAAGAGGAAAGTCACTAATCTGTACATGAGACCACTCTAGTAAGTGCTAGTGTAATATCTATGCTGTATGATGAAACTATGGAAAAGATAGAAAAGTGGTGAAATTTGTGGTTCATGAGATGATTGTGAGACTGAAAGTCAAACAATTTACAGTCATATCCCCAAGAGTAAGAAAACTGTGAACACCTTCTCTAGCAGTGCTGGCTGGCTCGCATGTTTCAAAAGGTAATACAGTATGAAAAATGTTAAACTCACAGTCAAGGCATGTTCTGCAAATCCGGTAGTGACAGAGAATATTAAAAACTCTTGCTAAATTTTCCAGACGAGAAGCCTCACGTAGAAGAAGAGGTTTTCACTGCTGACTAGACCAGCTTGTTCAATGAACCTATGTAATACACAGTGTTTTGGTTGAGGAAAATGTGATCAGAGGCTCATAGAAACCTAACTTTGTATTTCCTGTAGGAGCAATGACTCAGTATTTACTGACTCCATGAGTATGTCAACTTTATAGAACATAATGACCACAAATAATGACTTAATGTCTTCAATAACTTCTTGGTAACCATAACTATAAATGAAATAAAATGAAATAGAATGAAGCAATTTTACCAGGCTAATTGATATAAACAGGAGTTAAGTTTTTATGGCATATTTCTGGTCACAAAAATATTGCTAAAACTCTAAATAAATACTCCTTTAATATTAAATATTAAAATAAATATGAGCTATGCATTTACTGAAGACAGATTACTAAAAACAAGATGACTACTTACCCAATTACTGGTGAAGCAGTCATGACAGTGGTCATACTGGTGGTGAACTGAATCAAGAAAGAAGTTTGCGAAGTGAAGCTGGGCATGGTGGCTCATGCCTGTAATTCCAGCACTTGGCGGGTTGAGGTGGGTGGATTTCCTGAGCTCACAGGTTCGAGACCAGCCAGAGCCAGAGTGAGACCTTGTCTCTAAAAATAGCCGGGTGTTGTGGCAGGCACCTGTAGTCCCAGCTACTGGGGAGGTTAAGATAAGAGAAATGCTTAATCCCAGGAGTTTGAGGTTGTTATGAGCTGTGACCCAGGGTACTCTACCAAGGGCAACAAAGTGAGACTCTGTCTAAAAAAAAAAAAAAAAAAGTTTGCAAAGTGAAAATTGTAAGGTGCACCCCCAACCACCATGCAGTTCAAGAACAAACAATCCCAAATATGTAATGCTTTCCTATTTGTAATTATGCATTAGTATAATTATTTCATGCTCTATGCATTTTTATTTTACAATGATTTGTATTCACTCATTCATTTTCTAACCTGCTGATTCTAGTTCAGGATTGTGGGTGGTGGGAACAGGGTGCAAGTGAGATACCAGCTTAGGCCAGGGCACCGTCCCATTACAGTGCGGTCATACACACACACACACTCACACTGGGACCGTGTAGACATGCCAGTTCATTTAACCTGCAAAACCTTAGGATATGGGCTCTCTGGTCCTCCCGTTCGTCAGACAGCCACTTCTTCTAGTGCAGCGCCAGCCGCATCCCTGAGGCACCATGGTGAAAGCGAAGGTCGGAATAAACGGATTTGGTCGTATTGGGCGCCTGGTCGTCAGGGCTGCTGTTAACTCTGGCAAAGTG
>CAUYON010068498.1:0-11801 GCA_963573935.1 Arctocebus calabarensis
CCTCCAAACAACAATGACGGCTGCAACCAAAAAATGGCCGGACATTGTGGTGGGCGCCTGTAGTCCCAGCTACTTGGGAGGCAGAGGCAGGAGACTTGCTTGAGCCCAGGAATTGGAGGTTGCTGTGAGCTGTGATGCCACGGCACTCTGCCCAGGGTGACAGCTTGAGGCTCTGTCTCAAAAAAAAAAAATTTGTTTTGGAACATCCTTATACTCAGCCTGATGACTTTTTTCTTTACTTGAACATAAAAGGGGGAAACATTGAAAGAAAGACATTTTGATGACATTCAAGACATCAAGGGCAATAAGATGACAGCACTGATGACCATTCTAAAGAAGGAGTTACAAAATTGCTTTGAAGGGTGGACTAGATGCTCAGGTTGGTGCATAGCCTCCCAAGGGAAGTACTTAGAAGGTCACTACAGCAATATTCAGCAATGACGCATGTAGCATTTTTTCTAGGATGAGTTTTTTTTTTTTAATTAAATCATAGCTGTGTACATTAGTGCAATCATGGGGTACAATGTGCTGGCTTCATATACAATCTGAAACATTTTCATCAAACTGTTTAACATAGCCTTCATGGCACTGTCCTAGTTATTGTATGAAGACATTTGTATTCTGCATTTAGTAAGTTTCATCTGTCTAGGATGAGTTTTTAAACTTAATTGATAGGCTTTGTATTAGCTTGATAAGAAGTAACTAATTAAAAACAGTATTACTGAAATTACTTTGAGTTATGCTTCATGAAAAGGAAATGTTGATCAGACAATGAAATAATAAGATTATGCATTTGACTGGATTGGAAGAAACAACTGATCGCACAGACTACCTTGTAAAATATATGCAATAATTAATCCTTTATGCAGTGAACTAAGTAAATTTAAAAAATCCCTATTTATGCCTCAATGTCTAAATGATTTGGCTGAGATTTCAAAAGGAAACTTGAGCTCAATAGAAATTAAGATGCCAAATCAGTAGTCCATGAGTAATTAATATGTATATATCAGCAGTTGGGTTATCTGTCCATTTTAGGTATTAAGTTGCTATTGTTTGGCGTTCTGTGTTCTTAGTCTATGAAAGGTGAAAAGTACATATATCTAAACAGATAATGCCTGGTAGTGAGCGCTTCATAAATGTGCATTGAATATTGAACATTCCTTGGCCTGTAACGTCAGTCCTATGTTACCCGAATTTTATAAAATGAGCATATTCTTTACAATAAAATAAAAAAGTTCCTTCAAACATGAGCCAGTGAGCCCTATAATCAGTGTTTACCTGCTTCGATTGTTCTTTCTACATATCGGCATGTCTGGGCTCTGATCAGCTTTGGCTGGCCCCCTTGTCTGCCAGTTTCAGGAGCTTTGCTGAGCAGTTTACCCTTTTCATGCTTTCAGATCCTGCTGGCTGTGTCTTCTCTCTCCTAAGAGCTGTGTCTAAAACATGGTGTGTTCTTCGTGTTTTAATTTAACCACATTGATTCCATTGACATCTTGTCAGACATTCTGGAGCCCAAGGCCTCATCAGCCACAGAGGACAGATCAGAGATGGGCCCACTGGTCTTTTGACCCTGATTACCCTTTCTTTTTATACTGATTTTCTCTTGTTATTATAGAATGATGTGGAGGAGAAGAGCCTGGGGAAGTGGGAAGGAAGGGAACAAGGAGGTCAGAACTCACAAACAACAAGGACAAAACAAGTGTAAATTGAGATCTCTCCCTCTGTAGCCACCTTCCTGCTTCTCTTCAAAAAGTTGATGCTGTTCCATGTGTTATCTTCTGAGGAATCTCAGTTCAGGGATGGCTTGCACTAAGTGAGAGCTGCCCACCCAGTCTCTCATCAACCCTTCCTAGGGCTGCCTCTGGGCAGTCAGGCTGCCTTCTCCAGGTGGGAGTGTCCTCTGCCTTCAGGCACTTCATAATCTAATTCTTTATTAAGGGGACAAAAAAGAATTATTGATGAAACCTGGGATTGGAGAGCAGAAAGTATCCATGGGCCACTGCTGCAGGGGTGGCCTCTTACTTGGCAAATGTTAGACCAGGTTTGTCTTTGTTGTTTTTATTTGGTTTGGATGTTTTATTACTTTTGTTATTTAACACAACTAAAGATATTATGTGCCCTAAGAGCATTTCCAACAATCCTGATAAATCAGTTCAATTGGTTTTCAGTCTTGGCATTGCAGTTTCCTATAATATTTGAGACTGGTTTGTACATGAAGGTGGGTTGGCAATGGGAAATCTATGAATAATATAGTATATGCAATGTATATCCATCTGCAGAGCTAATAAAATGGAGTGGGGGGGATATGTGTGTGTGTGTGTGTGGGGAGTAATCTCTGAAATACATCTTGTATTTGGAATTTAGAATTTTAAGTGAAAGTTGGTAGCTTTATCTGACCTGTCAACATTATAGATGATGCTGTATATTTATAAAGATATTTGCATATCTTTTATCAGATGAATGGTTTTAGTTGATTTAGTATTCCCAGCTTCTATTTGGAAAATAAATTATTATTTTAAATGAAAATGAAAAGCACAGAGGATTTGACTCACTGCCAGTCTTAGGGTTCCTCTTATAGTTGGAATGTGTGACCTATTGGGATTCATGTTGGATGTAGTCAAATTAGTGAAACAGGAGACTTTGTACTTCTCTTTTGTTACCATTTACATACAGGCCTACCTGTATTCAAATCCGTAAAGGTTTGTTCTAGTCGCTACTCTTCACTAATTATCATTTAAGATGCAAACTACTGGCTGAGCATGGTGGCTCAGGTCTATAATCCTAGTACTCTGGGAGGCCAAGCTGGGTAGATTGCTTGAGCTCAGGAGTTTGAGACCAGCCTGAGCAAAAGCGAGATCCCCCCCATCTCTGCCAAAAATAAAAACCAGCTCAGCATCGTGGCAGGTGTCCTGTAGTCCCAGATACTTAGGAGGCTTAGGCAGGAGAATCACTTGAACCTAGGAATTTGTGATGCCAGGGCACACTGTACCTAGGTGACAGAGTGAGACTCTGTCTCCAAAAAAAAAAGAAAAGAAAAAAGGATGCAACCTACCTTCTATGGTTTTAAATGGAAATTATTGAAGACTAAAAGATTAAGAAGAATAACAAACGCAAACTCTAGCCCTGGTGACAAGGTGCTATTTTTCATTGATCCATAATAGTTGTACATATTTTGGGGGTACATGTTATATTTTCATACGTGCATGCAATGTGTAATGATCAGATCAGGATAATTGGGATATCCATCATCTCAAACATCTATCTGTTCCTTATATTGGAAACATTTCAATTCTACTAGCTATTTTGATCCATAAAATACACTGTGTTTACTACAGTCATGAACAGCAAATTTTGTTACTTCTATACTACTGTATACAGAGGGTACCAAAAGCATATTTTAAGAAAGGAAAAAACTGTATTAAAATTGTAATACTCAGTATATACTCATAACAAAAGGATGGATACAAGTCACATTTAAGCACCTCTCATAATTGCAGAAGTCAAATGTGACTTGAGTATTATGATTTTAATACGAATTTTTCCTTTCTCAGAATGTGTATACATATATTTTGGCAAGTCTGTATTTATGTCCATTAACCAACCTCTCTTCATCCCTCCTCCCCTACTGTCTCAGCCTCTGTTAACCACCAATCAACTTTCTACCTCCAGGAGATCCACTTTTTGAGCTCCCACATATGAGTGACAACATGATGTATTTGTCATTCTGTGTCCAGCTTATTTCATTGAAGATAATGACCCCTAGTTACAACCATGTTGCTAAAATTAACAGGGTTTTCTTCCTTTTGAAGGCTGAGTAATGGTCCATGGTGTATATATATACCATTTTCTTTACTTATTCACATGTCAATGGACATTTAAGTTGATTCCATGTCTTAGCTATTATATTATAAATAATGCTGTAATAAACATGGGGGTGGAGATATCTCTTAGATATATTGGTTTCTTTTCTTTTGTATATATATCCAGTGGTAGAATTAATGGTAGTTCTATTTTGAATTTTTTTGAGGAACCTCCATTCTGTTTCCCATAAAGGCTGTCCTAATTTACATTCCAAATGTAAAAAGAAAATCAAAATCTCAGGGCCACCTTCCTTAAGTCCTATGCAAAAGAGAAGGTAAAATTCATCAGGCACCTATGAAGAACTGGCCCCACTGATTATTCATTTGGGAAATTCCTTGCTGACTTTCCATAAACAAGGACATGGAAATTGTACCTACTTGTATGTCTAGCACCTAAAACTGAAACCTGTTCCATTCCATGGGAATAATAAATTATAAGTTTATCTTTACAGGTAACAGAACTGGAAACACACAGAATCAGACATTCTTCCACCTACCCAAGGACAAAGACATGATTGATGCTACTTTCACTCTTTTTTTCTTTTCTAACTTTCCTCTATTCTATGTAAAATGTAGATTTCTTGGGCCTCACAAGAATGTAACAATTTTGCCTCATCAGCTCCCCCCTCCTCTTGACTTTTCCTTTCCCTCTATATGCCTTTAAAAAGCTACAGGTTCCAGTTTCTCTTTTAGAGAAACAGCCACAGCTTACCTGTGGGACATAACTACCAAAGAAATTCCTCCTAACAACAAATTCAAATATTGTGACCTGATTGTTTGTATCCTCACATTAACCTGAAATAAAAATAAACAAAACCAAATAGCTAATTGATTCAGTCAAACCTTGGGTTTTCCAATAGGTTTTTATGTGGAGGTAAAATCTTATTTCATTGAGTTTTCTCATGTGGCTGCTGACTATACTTATTTCGAGAGTTCATGTAGGGAACTAGAAAACAAACTTGAAGCAATAATGTCAAGGACTGTGAAGGGTATAAGTTTTACCCCAATGCAAGGTAACAAACTATTCTATTTTATGGACACTGGCAGAAGACACGAGTTTCCCAAGTCAGAGACAAAGGACATTATTGCTCATTGCACAGTAAGAAGCATGAGCTTCATGTTTGGGAGAGCACCTATATTAATGTAAGGCCATATGGTGAGAACTACAGTAAAAGTCTGATTTCCACAGAAGTATATATATAGCTAAGAGTTAAGCCAGCCATTCATTCTTTCAGAGTTTGCCTTTCAGTAACTGCTTAGTGCTTATGAGTCATGTATCCTTCACTAGTGTAAGATTTGTGACTTCCCCAAACACTTTTATGGATAACATTGCTCTTATAAAACCTAAGAATGGTCCTTGAGATATCTTCCAGACTCTGCATTTGGGGGGACCAACTTATGCCAACCAGACCAGTGGCCATGCGTGGGAACTGACTCAACAGGTTCTGCAACCTTCTACACCTCTTTTCAGCAAAAAAGACAGTTTCTTCTTCCCAACTCAATGAGTTCATCCCCAGCCAATCAGCAGATGCAATTCCTAAGCCCTTTATTTGATAAACTATCTTTAAAAGTCTTAGGCCCAAAATTCTTAGGGAGGTGGATTTGAGAAAATTCCTCCCATCTCCTCATGTGATGCCTTGTGGGATTAAATCCTCTGCTGGAACCTCTGCTGTCTCAGTATATTGACTTCCTCCTGGCCAGAGGGCAAGGAACCCACTTGCACAAGAATATTCATGTCAGTTTCTCTTGGCCCTACAGTTCAGAGTTAACATGGAATAGATGCTGCATACATGTTGCTTTACATCAGAGCTGAGAAACACCAACTTAGGAAATCCCAATATTGAGATTGCAAGCAAACTTGCCCTACCTTTGTTGCAGAGGGAGTCATTGTTTTGTTTGTTGCAGAGGGAGCGGTAAACAAACCTATCCCTGGTCCTTGAGGGAGAAGTCATCTAAGGTTTTTGGCTATACACATATGCTTAAGAAGATAGTCAAGAACAAAGGGAGTCAGTGCCTCTGCTTTTAGGATTTGCAGAAACAATAAAGACCCATAGGGAGCTAGCTATCCCACTGCAAATGACACACACATACTTTGTTAATGTAATAACATCCACTAAAAGCCTATTGGGAACTAAAATAAAATCTTTTTCTTTTCTTTTTTTTTGTTTGAGACAGATCCTCAAGCTGATGTCCTGGGTAGAATGTTGTGGCATTACAGCTCACAGCAACCTCCAATTCCTGGGCTCAAGCGAGTCTCCTGCCTCTGCCTCCCAAGTAGCTGGGACTACAGGCACCCACCACAACGCCTGGCCATTTTTGTTTGAGTTGCAGCCGTCATTGTTGGTTGGCAGGCCCAGGGTGGATTCGAACCCGCCAGCTCAGGTTTACATGGCTGGCGCCTTAGCCCGGTGAGCCACAGGTGCCGAGCCAGGAACTAAAATAAAATCTTAAGGCATCCCCCCCCCTTCTGTGGCTGACTAGACTCCCTCTTGGCCAAGAGGGAATCCCTAAAACAGTTGCTAGCCATGACAAAAGAGATCAGACAAGCCTCATCATGCCCCTTCACTTTCTTAGAGATGCCTTGTGTGACTTTAACAGGCTTAAGGCTATTCAAGACTTCAGGTCTTCGATATACATAACAAACCACTTGAATCTGTTCAGTCCTTTGTCTCTAATTAACAGATCCTTTGTCTTATGCATTTTTTTTTACTGACTCCTGGTCTGGTAGACAAAGCCTAAGTCAGGCAATTGTCAGCTAAAGAATACTTAAACTCTTGGCTCTGCGCCTGTGGCTCAATGGGCTAAGGCGCCAGCCCCGTACACCTGAGCTGGCGGGTTCGAATCCAGCCCGGGCCTGCCAAACAACAATGGTGGCTGCAACCAAAAAATGGCCGGGCGTTGTGGCGGGTGCCTGCAGTCTCAGCTACTTGGGAGGCAGAGGCAGGAGACTCACTTGAGCCCAGGAATTGGAGGTTGCTGTGAGCTATAATGCCACGGCACTCTATCCAAGGTGACAGCTTGAGGCTCTATCTCAAAAAAAAAAAAAAAAAAAGACTTGAAAGAATACTTAAACCCACCTAAAACCTGAAAGCATCCATGCTTCCAGATGTTTCACCTTTTGGGGTCAAACCAAAGTAGGTTTTCCACATATTGATTTATGACTGCACCTATAATTTTTGTTTTCCTAAAATGTATAAAACCAAACTGTAACCCCACCACTGTGAGTTCACTTGCTCTGGGTCATGGTCCTCAATTTGGCTCAGAATAAACTTCTTTAAATTATTGTACAGAGTAAGACTTTTCCATCAAAATTAGAGTACATTAAGCACTGTTTATTTTGCAATGGCTCAGTGGCAAAAGTCAGTAATTGCCTAGAATTGAGAGTTCTTTCATAATACCTTCCAGAATTTCTCTCCATGGAGAATATTAAGAAACTTTTCTGGATTGAGTTTACTTTTCTTTATTGGCAAACTGGCCATGATAGGGTTATAAAGTTTAGAAGTGCTCTACTCTAGGCCAAGATTAGGATTCAAAAGGATAGACTTTGTTTTGTCTTAGAAAGAGGGAGTAAGAGAGGGAAGAATGTGCAGGAAGGGAGAGAAAAGAGCTAGGAGATGGCCAGGCATCCCAAAAGAAAGAAAAGAAAGAATGTCTGCAGCTGAGGTCAAGCAGTTGTTGAATTTAAGGGGGAACCAAAAAAGGTGACTGCAGCTGAAATCACAAAGTTTTTCTTTTTTTGCAATTTTTGGCCAGGGATGGGCTTGAACCTGCCACCTCCAGCATATGGGGCCGGCACCCTACTCGTTTGAGCCACAGGCGTCGCCCTCACAAAGTATTTTTAACGGAAATGCTGTGTCCAGTTTTTCCTTCACCAAGGTTGAAGGCATTTTTCCAGGTGTGTCCAATCCTGAGGCCTGTTCACATTTCATTACTAATCAGGATACTCAGTGTAATCACTTGAGGATATGTGAGTAAATTCTAAAAGGCAGAGGAGGAGCTGGTGAAATATAAAGAGAAAAATTTTCATTTCCTTTTGGTCTGCTGGGGTCCTCAATAGTTTGTGAAAACAAAAATCCATGGCTAGCAAGAGAAAGAAAGAGAGCCGGCAGAGAAGAGAAAGAGATAGAGAATCAGAGAGAGACTGATTTAGTCTTTACTGAAAAACTATGAGTTAATAACTTTTTTTACTATTTTGCTATAAAGATCATCCTTACAGGCCAGAACTTTTATTTTTAAAGATTACTCCCTGTCAGCTAATGAAAATATTTGTCACTGAGCCAGGCTCGGCTGATGCTTCTCATGCATCAAATTCTGTTTATCTCCATTTTACAAATGAAGAAACTTTGGCCCAAGTATTAAGGCAGCTTAACCAGGACCACATGAGTGATTAGTGGCAGTAATTGCACTGAAAGATCTTTGGATTCTTTTGCATCTCAACTAAAAAAAGAAAAAAAGAAGAAGAAAACTTCAATGTAGTTTTTCCTTTTGAAATATAATAGGTGAACAAAGGACCAATGAGTAAAAATAGAATGAGAAACAGAAGCAAAACAGAAAAAATGAGGAAAAAAATCTCTTCATGTTTTATAGTTACCATTTAAGCTGCTATATATACAAAGGGTGTTTGGGGGAAAGCTGTAAGATAAATAGTATGGGGAGGGACATTTATATTCCATTTGTCTAAATTAAGAAATGCTTTACATATCCATCCATGGATTCCAGTCATGGTCTTGAATATGAATGAGAGAGGACAAAACAAAGAAGGGCCAGAGGCAAGAGAAAAGCAGTCAGAGGGCTTTAGACGGGGCAGTCAGGGGCTGAGAATCCTTAGCACTACCTTGGTGCCAGGCCAAGTAGAAGTCCAAGTCCTGTTTACTCTGGTTTCTCATTGAGAATCCAGTCCTCTTCCTGTTTCTTCCTGATGCATCAGAACTGTGTCCATAATTTTCATAATTTGCTTCTGTGGGCCACGTACAATAAAGATTATTGGACTCTATTGGACTTCATAAACTTGCAGATGTACTAATTAGGCTTATATGTGCCACAGTCAGAGAAGGAGAAAAAAAAAAAACGAAGCTTTCAGGTAAACTTATCTACGTACATAAGGCCAGGAGAATTCTGCTTTCTGTTAGAACAAAAATTAACTTTCCTTTTTTTAAGTGCAGCTATGAACTAACAATAAAGACCCTGAGGCTTTTCATGACTTCATATTTTTCACACCATCAGCTAAAATTGGCACTATTATTCCCAACTTTATGCACGAAGGCAGCAGATGCATAATTGCATGATTTTTCAGAGGCCATTCAGCCAATTGTCGATCAAGCTGAAACAAGAAAAAAAGTTCATCCACTAGATGGTGCTGCCCACTAAGCTAGAGGTTTGGGGCTCCGCAGCAAAAGGTAAGCGGGACTTGTTTGTACAGATAACTGAAACATGTCCTCCTCTCTCTTAAATAACCGAAAGAAGAAAGCTATGTTGTATATTCTAGGATTTTCCATAACTTCTCTGAGTTCAACTGTAATTCAGTGTAGTTAGAATCATAGAGTAGACCTGAATGTGGTATTTCTGGAATAAGAAATAATTTATAGATGACAGGTATTTTGGAGGCAACGTTTATAAAGCAAATTTTGGAAGACTGGAATTTTTTTTAAACTTTATGGTCACTTTTAAAAAAGTAATTTTATGTAATTACTTTAAAAAGTGATTTTTAAAAATCACTTTATATGATTAGATATGAGCATCAAGAAAAGAAATTTTTAAAAAAAATTTTTATTAAATCTAAATTGTGTACATTAGTGCAATCGTGGGGCACAATGTGCTGACTTCATATACAATCTGAAATATTTTCATCAAACTGTTAAACATAGCCTTCATGGCATTTTCTTAATCACTATATGAAGACATTGGTATTCTACATTTAGTAAGTTTCACATGTACCCTTCTAAGATGCACCATAGGTGTGATCCCACCAATTGCCCTCCCTCCACCCTCCCCTCCCTTGCCCTTTCCCCCATATTCTTGTGCTATAATTGGGTTATAGCCTTCATATAAAAGCTATAAATTAGCTTCATAGTAGGGCTGAGTACATTGGATACTTTTTCTTCCATTCTTGGGATACATTGCTAAGAAGAATATGTTCCAGCTCCATCCATGTAAACATGAAAGAGGTAAAGTCTCCAAATTTCTTTAAGGCTGCATAGTATTCCATGGTATACATGTACCACAATTTATTAATCCATTCATGGGTCGATGGGCACTTGGGCTTCTTCCATGACTTAGGAATTATGAATTGGGCTGCAATAAACATTCTGGTACATATATCTTTATTATGATGTGATTTTTGGTCTTCTGGAGATATACCTAATAAAAGAATTATAGGATTGAATGGGAGATCTATTTTTAGATCTCTAAGTGTTCTCCAAACATCCTTCCAAAAGGAATGTATTAGTTTGCATTCCCACTATCAATGTAGAAGTGTTCCCTTTTTTCCACATCCACGCCAGCATCTCTGGTTTTGGAATTTTGTTATGTGGGCTAATCTTACTGAGGTTAGATGATATCTCAAAGTAGTTTTTATTTGGATGGATTTTTTTTTTTTGAAACAGAGTCTCATTATGTCGCCCACGGTAGACTTCTGTGGCATCACAGCTCACAGCAACCTCAAACTCTTGGGCTTAAGTGATTCTCTTGCCTCAGCCTCCCAAGTAGATGGGACTACAGGTTCCCACCACAACACTTGGCTATTTTTGTTGTTGTTGTTGTTGTCATTGTTGTTTAGCAGGCCTGGGTTGGGTTTGAACCCGCCAGCCACAGTGTAAGTGGTTGGCGCCCTAACCACTGAGCTATAGGTGCCGAGCCATTTTTGGATTTTTTGACAGAAGACATCCTCATTGGAGTTAGGTGATATCTCATTATAATTTCTTTTTCTTTTTATTTTTTTAGAGACAGAGTCTCCCTTTATTGCCCTCAATAGAGGGCCATGGCGTCACAGTGCACAGCAACCTCCAACTCCTGGGCTTAGGCGATTCTTCTGCCTCAGCCTCCCAAGTTGCTGGGACTACAGGTGCCCACCACAACACACAACACCCGGTTATTTTCTTTCTTTCTTTCTTTCTTTCTTTCTTTCTTTCTTTCTTTCTTTCTTTCTTTCTTTCTCTCTCTCTCTCTCTCTCTCTCTCTCTCTCTCTCTCTCTCTCTCTTTCTTTTTGCAGTTTTTAGCTGGAGCTGGGTTTGAACCCGCCACCTCCAACATATGGGGCCAGCACCCTACTCCTTTAAGTTACAGGCACCACCCCGGCTATTTTTTTGTTGCAGTTTGGCTGGGCCAAGTTCAAACTCACCACCTTTGGTATATGGGGCTGGTGCCCTACCCACTGAGCCACCCATCTCTTTGTAATTTCAATTTGCATTTCCCTGATGATTAGAGACGTTGAGCATTTTTTCAGGTGCTTCTTGGGCATTTCTTTTTTCTTTTTCTTTTTTTTTTAATTCCCAATTCTCTATCTTTATTTTGATTAATTGGCTTTTAAAAAAAATACATGTATTTTATTATTCTTCATTACATTATTTCACCCCCAACTCCCAGTGGTAAGACAGAATTTATTTACAGAAAAGAATACAGAAAACACTAAAGCTCCTGGTAGAGGGAGAGAATTCAAGTGCGGAGAGAGAAGCTCTCTCCGTTTCTCTCTCGGTCTTTCCCCATCTCCTCCTTTAGGCCTTTAGTCTCAGGGTATATATAGGTGTATGGGTTCCCTGGCCAGGAAACGAATGAATACAGTCCCTTCCGCCGGGGGCAAGGTGAATGAATGTATCAATGAATGGATACAGTTCATTCATGGAATTGAGGCCTAGGAAATTCACAAGAAATTGACCTAGGCATAGGAAATGGGGGTTCCACATTTAGTCCTAAGTGTAAAGTGAAGGAGACACCAAGGCACAGGT
>CAUYON010068499.1:0-16515 GCA_963573935.1 Arctocebus calabarensis
AAGAACCACCCAGGGCCTGTCCACCTGGCCCTTATGTAGGACGCCCCTCTAAGCACCACCCAGGGCCTGTCCACCTGGCCCTTATGTGGGACCCCCTCTAGGCACCACCCAGGGCCTGTCCACCTGGCCCTTATGTAGGACGCCCCTCTAAGCACCACCCAGGGCCTGTCCACCTGGCCCTTATGTGGGAGCCCCCTCTAAGAACCACCCAGGGTTGGTCCACCTGGCCCTTATGTAGGACGCCCCTCTAGGCACCACCCAGGGCCTGTCCACCTGGCCCTACGTGGGCATCATTATGAGAAAGGCTTTGCTACAGGAGCCAATGCCTGTTAGGACCCCTCAGCGATCCTCCTGCTTCCCAGGCTTTCAGCAGCTGGGCAGATATTCAAGACTCATCTCATTGATCATATCTGCCACCAGCCTCTCCAGGTTGTCACCTGATTGCCAGACGTGATGGTTCTCCAGCCGCTGGCCTTTCCATCTGCCTTGGCCCCCATGCGTGGGAAGCGGGCGTCCCTGCCTCCCCCATCCCCTGAGGACCCTGACAAGGTATCTCAGAACCTTGGAACCTTGGCAGCACATGAGGAGACCACATAGACCCCTCTCTGGAGCCAGCTGAGGCCGGTGCTCAGCCCTTCCCTCAGCCCTCTTTAAAACAGGGCCTCGTGGGGTCCCTGCAAGGCCGGGCACCTTCTGCCAGGGAGGAGGGGGTGCCTGGTCTCATTTGCACTTCAATAATGTGCTTTTCTTTTACTCAGCTATGTATTTGGGTGTTAGATGTGTCTGTGGGGAGACTCTCCAGTGCAATTAAACGGGAGTATTGAGCCGGAGAGAAATCAGTGTGTGTGGACTCCGAAATTTAAGCAACCACCTTTCAGTACTGACTCAGAAATTGGCCTTCCAGCTGTCTCTGCTTGGCAGGCCCTTCTGGCGTCTCGTCAGGCCCCGGTTAATATGTTTTTCAAATTTCGACTTGCATCAGCTTGTCTGCTCACCAACTCTCCGGACCATTATGATAATGGTTTCCAGGCTGACCGGCTTGCAGCACTTGGGCAAACAGCCCTGGCCCTTCTCTGGAGGTGACCCCTCCTCACACATCACAGACAGGGGGTGTCCAGTGGCCAGGTTCGCCGCAGGTTAAGGCAGCTTGGGGGACTTCTTAACCAACTCTAATTGTTCCTCCAGAGAAGGTTAGTGGTGGGGGTCTCGGTCCTGGTGGAGTTTAGGGTTTGGTGGTCTGCCTGCTGACGGGAGAGGATACGAATTCCCTCTGAATTTGACTCACTCTTCAAACAAGAGGAACTTTCTCACCACTTGCAATCCCCCCATGGGTAATTCTTGGATGGGTTTGTGGTCACTTAATCACCGGGGTCTTTGCCCCTGGCCTTACGGAGTCTTGACAGTTCAAGCTCTTTCCCCAGACGCGTCCAATTAGCTGGAGCCCTGCTGGTTTACAGCCAGGCTGCTAAGGAAGGCTGGGTCCCCATCCTCAGCTCGGCCTTGCAGCGGCACTCTGAGACCTTCCTGAGGCGGCTGTCAGATCCTCTGACTGCCCCCATTTGGGGCTTATGAATGGCACAGCCGTCTTTAACCTCAGGCCTTCTAGAAGTTGAGCTATTAACCCAGCAATGTTCTATAAAAGGAGGATCCTGGGAGATATAAACGAACTCTTCACAAATAAGGAGGTTACTAATGGAGAAATGGGATTTGCCGTGCAGGGCTAGCCTCTGTCATCCTCGTACCACAGACCAGCTGTCACATCAGAGCGGGTCCACACCAGTGGGTGCCCAGCTGAGTCGGAGAGTAGAGACAGCCCGCCTGCTTCTGAGAGAGCCCACAGTCCTTGGGGCACTGACACTGGCTTGTTAAGCAGCTTCATGGGGGTTCTGATGACCAAGAGAAAGCACAACCTCTGGAGTTGAATCCAGTCCTGGCACTCAGCAGTCCTTACATGACTTTGGGCAAGTCCCTCTGGCGTCATTTTTCTCATCCAAAGGCAGGGGTAAGACGGGGCCTGCTTTCTCCAGCCGCAGTGAGGAACGTGAGCCAGTAGGTGGCGTCTGAGAATCGGGACGTGCAAAGTGCGTCAGGGGTCACAACTGCTGGGTGACTTCACTCGCTTCACACAGACGTGGGTCGTAGGCACGAAACTGCAAGAGGCACTACAGAGGTCTGAAGGAAAGAGTGGCCTGATGCATGGAAGGAGCTTCAGTTGAGTGGGACAGAGGGACCCACAGGGAAGCAGGACCCATCTCGCCCAGGAGACTTGACAGCCACACGTGTGCGAGTGACACACACCCCGGGACTCAGAGAACCTTGGAGGAGAGGCGGGTGATGGCAGCCATGAGAACAGGCGAGGGTCTGCTCTGGCCTCTGCGAGATACGGGGCCGCGGGCAGCTGCTGACTTATTTCCTCCACGCAAGGCCTTTGCCCATGGACAGACCGAGGAGGCGTCTGGGCAGCGCACGCCTGGAACAGCCACAGCTCCCTCATCCTGGGGGCTGCCTGCCAGGGGATACCTGCTCTCCCTCACCCGCGGTCTCCCCCAGTTTCATTCCCGGAGTTTGTGGCTCCCTTCTCTGCACATAACTCCCCTCCTCTTCCCCAAGACAGAGGAGTACCTGGACACTAGCTGGGCCAGAGGCAAGCAGGTGCAGGGACAGGTTCCCACACATGGAGGCCACGCAGAGCAGAGGCCGGGATGCAGGGAGAGGTCTGGGGACGGACGTGGGGACAGGCCCGGGCTGCCCGGGACCAGGCTGAGATGATGCTGGGTGGGGTGGCAGCGTGGTGGTGCAACCCTGAGGACAGCTGAGAGGGGCTTCTCGTTTCAGGGCCAGACTAAACCCTCAGCCTCAGGCGTGGAGAATTGGCGCTGGGACCCAGAGGTGGTCTTTGGGGCCTTACTCCGTCTAGGTTAGAAACAGATGCAGAAATGCAAAAAAGGGGGGGGGGTAGAGATTATTTTAATGGCAAATGTAAGAATCCCTTCTTACGACCCCACATTATATCTTGCCTGTGGTAACCAGGCAAAAGCCCCACCTCACCTCTTTCCTCAGGCAACAGTATTTTCTCACTCCCCATGTTGCAGCCCCCCACTGCCCCCTATCACCCCGATCACCCCAAGTTTGTATTTGATGACATGACTTAAGTGATGCGTGTTTTCCAAATGAGAAGATTTCCTTTACAACCATTTCATTTAATCTGTTTTCAGTCTGTATTGAGATGAGTTTCTACATTGATTTTTATACTGGGCTATGTGGTTTGTGCAATTATATTGTTTCTGTAGTATTTACATTATAGAAGAAATATTTAATTCTTAAAGAAAAAAACACCTAAAAAGTGTAGTTAAACCAAGAGAAGAAAACAAAAGCACCTATAACTTTATGACCCAGGAAGATTACTATTAAAATTTGGCTCATACCTCCCCCAACTTATGTGTAGGACGGTGTTTGCATATGTTTATACATATACGCTTTTTCTAACAAAAATGAGATTGCTGTGCATATACTATTTTTGTAATTTGCCAGTCATAAATTTCTTTCCCTTGAACACTTAAAAACATTTTACTTATTTGTATTTATTTAATTATTTTGAGACAGAGTCTCACTTTATCTCCCTCAGTAGAGTGCTGTGGCGTCACAGCTCACAGCAACTGCCAAGTCTTGGGTTCAAGCAATCCTCCTGATCAGCCTCCCGAGTAGCTGGGACTACAGGTGCACGCCACAATGCCCAGCTATTATTATGAGACAGAGTCTCACTCTTGCTCAGATTGGTCTCGAACCTGTGAGCTCAGGCAATCTACCTGTCTTGGCCTCCCAAGTGCTGGGATTACAGGTGTGAGCCACTGTGCCCAGCCATTTTAAACAGAGGAGGGAAATTTTTTAAACATACAATGTGGTTTACATGGCACTCCTGTTTCACATGTGACTTCTGCTATTACATTAAAACCACTTTTATAGTGTAGCACAAGGAAACCCCAAATATCTTGCACTCCCCACACCTATAACACCTGTGTTATGACCCTGATGTTCCTGAGTCCTGAAGTTTCCTCTTAATTTTCCAAGAAAGACCAAACATGTTCAATTTTGCTTTTGTGTTTAGATTATTGCAGGTGTCTGGATATTAGTAATCCATGAAGGATATGCCTTGTAACTTTCAATAGATCAGAAAAGGTAGTTAATCAGCATGCCAGGTTTCCTAACTGTGTCCAATAATGAGCATTAACTCTAACAGAGTTATTGGTACTAATAGGCAGTCTTTGGGGGCTGTAAGCAATGGTCTTGTGGGAATGAAAGATGATGGATGAGAATTCATCTCAAGGAAACAATTCTTCCATCATCTGGATTATAAAATTGCATTGGGGTGAAATGTCAAATTTTCATATATATGTGAAAATTCCAAGAGAGTCTTGAAATTCTGGCTGAGCAAGTCTTGTTTGAACTGTCAGAGGCATTGACTCAAATTGGAAGAGTCATTTTTTGGCTTGGTTCATTTTCCCAACATAATCCTACCTGTCATCTCTTTTTCTTCTTGTCGATCAGGAATTTGGGGGGCGGGGGGAGAGAGGAAAAAAAGAGAAAAAAGGAAAAAGAATTGAAAGACTTAGGAGTAGAAATGGAGGTTATGGAAAATACTGTTAAGATACAAGTGCGACAGTGAAAATGTCCAGGTTAAAAGTGAGAAAAATGTGCTATAGAAGCAGGAGAGATGAATCAACAATGAAAAGAAATAATAGTACTACGATCAACCCCATACTTCAAAATGAAAAGGGATAAAGGACATTTGGAATAATAAAATTAGTAGAGAATTAGCAAAAAGTAAAACCAAAATAACCTAAATGCAAATAAGTAACTATTTTACAAAGGGCATCAAATATGACTAAATATGATTCAATTTTTGTGTGTGTGAGAGAGAGAGGAAGGGAGGGGCGAGGGGAGAAAAGGAGAAGAGAGGAGAGAGAAAATGTTCTGTGGCAATGGATGAACCTACCGCTAATGACGTCTGTACTGATGGCCACCTGGCTTGGCCATGCCCTATAGAAATGCTATGGCTGAGTGTTGGGAACCTGGGTTCCTTGTCAGATTAGCCCCAGTGTGCACGTAAGCTAAGCCCTGCACATAATCCCCAGCCAGGAAACCCCCTTTCTCTGCTCCAGGGCCCTGTCCCCAGGTCTCACCTCGTCCTGGGCCTCAGACCAAGGAGGGATGGGGGGACCCCTTTATGTTCATCTTGGTCAGAACATTACAACTTGAGCTCCTCTCAGGCTAATTGTGCTGGAAACTGCCCCTTGCTTTTAGGTGTTTGTTTTTTTGCTTTTGGTTTTTTTTTGAGATAGTCTCAAGATGTCACCCTGGGTAGAGTGGCTGTGGTGTCAGCTCTTGGGCTCGAGCGATCCTCCTGCCTTAGTTTTTTCTATTTTTGTAGAGATGGGTCTCGCTCTTGCTCAGGCTGGTCTCATACTCCTGAGCCAAGCAGTCCCGGCCTTGGCCTCCCGGAGTGCCAGGATTACAGGCACCAAGCCTGGCCTGCCTTTAGGATCTTAAGACAAAATTGATCACTGATCCAGGTTCAGGAAGAGGTCTGACGGGGCAAACTACTTCTGAGGGTGACAGAAACCATTCATTAATTTGGGAAGAGAAGGGTGAAGTCAAGAGCCTCTGCTGATTGTCCTGCTTTCTAGAACGCTGGACGTACATGACCCTCACGTCTAACGCATGAGCCTCTCTCAAGTGAATGTCTCTACAACAAGGATTAGTATTTTTACAAAAGGAAATGGGAATGATATATGACTTTAAAATCTCAGACGCTGATCTTTCCAAATGAAAGGGCAGGGGGGCAGGAGGAGGTAGAAGCAGCTTCTCTGAGCCTGCCCCTCTGCCACCTGCTCACGGTCCCCGACGCAGCTCTCCCTCCGTCCCATCCTTAGAGATACTCACTGGTGGCTGCGGGTCTGCGCTCTCTGTGGGGCCCTGTGCCGATCGCACGTAAGTTGTCCAGTGTGATCATGACCACCCTGGGAGGTAGGTGCAGGGATCATTCCCTCATTCTTCAGAGGACAAACAAGGAGGCCCAGGGAGCTTATGGAACGAGTCCACGGTCACGTGGCAAGTGGGCGGTGGCCACCGTGACATTGCTACTGAGCACACATAGTCACGTGGCCAGCAGGGAGAGAGGCTCGGTGCTTTCACGTGAGTTTTGCAGAAGTAAAGATTTGGGCTGCGACCAACAAGAAAGCCAAGTGCAGAGAAGAACTCCTACAGCTATGAGGCAGAGGTCTCCACAGACCGTGTGGCCCGGCCTGGACTGGCACTGTCCTGCGCGGGTCATTCTGAGGCAGGACAGGAGGCCCACCGTATCCACACATGTCCCCCCCCCCCGACCTGAGAGACCAGTGTGAGGCTTGACTAACTTGCTCACCCCTCTGCCTGTTTCAGCTCCCAAGGAATGCACCCCAGCTGGAAGTCCGGGGGCAGGGCAGGAGCCCATGGAGGCAGCTGGCCCAGGACAGCCTTCAGTCCAGATAGAGACACGTGGCTTTCTGAACGACCCTGTGCCATCAAGTTTCTGTGTTCTGTTTTAACAGGGGAAAATGATCCCCTGGGGCTTAATTTTTTCCCCCCTACTTAGGTCTATGGCAGCAAAGAAAGTAACTTCTTTCCATTTCTCAGCTCAAAACTTCTTAAGCAGTGTCTCTTCCCCATCGTTCCTTTGAGAATAAAAGTCTAGAAATGAAACACAATCCTGACAAGTTTGGAAAATGTGCTTTTATGTTGGCAGTTCAAAGCCAACCGTAAACTTTGAGACTTGGGGTCGTGTTTGTTCTCATGGACGATGAGTTTGGCCCCAGGGCCTAGAGTGAATGGCTTCATGCTCTCATCACGGGGTCCCCCCTCTGACACCCGAGTCTGCAGCCTCGCCTTGTTTGAAGTGGGGGCGGGAGGGAAGAAGGAGGCCGCGCGAGAGGCCTAGCTCCGCACTTTATAAATCACCCCGTAACACAACCGGATGTGAAAGGCCCTCCGCCAGGGGCTGTGAAAGGAAATGATTTTCATTCCCAGCCCTGGGAATTACGTGAGGCAACAGAACAAAAGCTGGATTCCCCAGAGAGCTTCTCAGAGTAAAATGGGAGGGAAATGTGCAAATCCCCGGATTGCAGAGTTAGGACAGGCATGGAAGCCAGGCGGCCGCGCTGGACGCCCAGCGCCCTGCCCATCCTGCCCTGCTTCCAGCCGGAGATGCAGAAACGCCTTCTGCCGAGGATGGTGCTGGCGATGCTCTCGGAGGACGAGGGGCAGACGCTGTCCAGGGGCTCTGCGTCTGCCTTGGCTGACGGTGAGAACATAAGTGTCTTTTCCATCTAGATTTACAGAAAATCTTAAGGGCACACATGAGCCTCTTGACTCAGCCTTGTTAGGGTCTCATTCAACCCAAGAGGCATTAACTGTCTCTCAGCAATTCCCAGGGGCCAACGGCAGGATCTGCCTACTCCCCAGCCAGTCCCCAGTCCCAGAGGAGGAAACAGCAACAAGAAGAGAATTCGTCATCCCAGTCTTTCTAGATGACCGTGGGGTATGGCTCACAGTTGAGCAGGGCACAGCAGGCTCTGATCAGACGGAGAACAAGCTGCAGATTCCCTTGGTGTCTCCACCTATAAATGCGTTAGGAGTGACCACTCCCCCTAACTCCCAGGTTTTTTGTGAGAATTCAGTGAGATAAAAGAGAACAAAGGTGACCTATACAGTAGTAGTAGCTATAGACGCATGATGGGGTTACATGGAGACAAACCCATAGTAATCTTAACACAAAACGCATCAGGTGATGTTCTGATGAAAGTTGGGGACCACGTGCCCTGACATTTATTGAGCACCAAGCGTGAGCCAGGCACTGGCCTGGACTGTCTGCATGTCAACCTGTAATGGGGCGGGATAAGAACCACCAATTCAACTTAGAAGTTCAAAAAGGAGTCTTTTATTAACCGCGGGGCTGTCTCAGCAAAGTCTAAAGCAGGCTAAGTGAGAGCATTGAGGAGTCTGAACTTGGGGTTTTTCTAGTCTGAAAGTTAAGGGCCAAACAGGTGGGCTGAAAGTTGGCAAAAGAAGCAAAAAGCAAGTGTGGGGTCACGGTGACTCCTTTTACAGAAGCGAACCTTGCAATTTAGCAGATTAGCAGACAGATAACATAAAGGTCACGTCAAGCAGATCTGGCAATTAGCGAATCAGTACAACAACTTGAGTTGTTTTACTCAACTAACAATTAGCTTGTTAACTCTCATCGTGACAGCACTGAGCTTGTTAGCACGCATTTTGTTTTGTTCCGCCCGATCTAAGACTGATCTGGGAGTGATGGTGTTTGGCATCATTTCATTTACCTCTGTTTCCCCTTCCTCCTACCCAGCCCCCTGGTCCTGTGGGGGTGGTGGGGGTGTGAGGCCACCAGCATCCATCTCAAACCTTACCTGTGCTCCTGGTAATGACTCTTCTACAGCCAAGGAAAGGGCAGACTCAGGGAGACACAGTCACCCCATATGTCACTGCGGTGAGCAGCCACAGCACAGCTGAGACTCAGAATTATTACACCATCTCGAGAGGCAGGGTAGCCTGGAGGTCGGGACTAGGAGTTACGTAGGGCCTACTGCTCTACTGCTCACCAGCCATGCGGCTTTGGGAAAGTAGCTTAACGTTTCTCTGCCTGGGTATCATCTTTGTAAAATCCAGAGAATCAGAGGACCTGCCTCATAGGTTAGTCATGAGATTACATGACATATACCAAAGCCTTTAGGGGCAGGCCTGACACAGGAAACCCTCTTTAAATGCTGGCATTTTGCATTTGTAAAAATGCTCCTCTTATGTCTTGATGTCCACGTCTAAGTGAGGACAAGGACAGGGGACGAAGCTCACAGCTCTGTCAATTCCCTAAATGGGTCCCTCTCGTAATGGGCTCTGATTATCTCCACTTCTCTGGGTTGGAGGCCTCAGGAGCCCTCGTGCCAAGGTGGGTATGTGACAGCCCCTGGGCAGGCAGATCAGGTCACAGTTCGGGTCACAGGATGCCTGTGCCTCTGTGTACACTGTAAGCGTGAGGCTCTAAGCCAGCATCCGGGGGTCGACCTGGTGACCACCAGCCAAATGTCTGGCTGTCCTTCTAGACAATAGTCTTGTTTATGAGCAAGTGAATGCCTCGCTGAGCCGAAGCTGTGCTCCTCCCGTTCTTAGAATCTTTAGGAGGAGAGCCCTCCCACCCTACAACCTTCGAGGCCCATTGCACCTGCAGCCCTGCTTGTTCCAGCACCCCTGAGCTCCTTCCACCTCGGGGCACCTGTCCGGGCACATGGCAGAAAAGGAGCTAAGCAGATGGCTAGTCCAAAAGGCCAAGGACTGACAAACTCACAGGTCTCTAGCCCATGAAGACAGGCAGAACTCGTCATCAGGAAGAACCTGGAAACACTGCCCACCATCCTCCTCAGTCGGGCACGCAGCTGCTTCCCAAGGCCCCATGTCCCAGCCTCTTCATACACCAGGCCTCCGGGCAGCGTTGGCTCGTGGAGGTAAAGCTCACAGACGTGGGAGGGGACATAATCTCAACGTGTGGGGCTGTGTCTGGGCCCGTCCTTCCCATGGCGTGGCCTTCTCCTTTGTGGACCCTGAAGCAGTTCAGGAAGGCTCTCCGGGCCTGGCGTCTTGCTGCATCTCAGGACAGTGCCCTGTGGGTTCGTTGCAACCACCCAACCTCCCCAGCCCTTGGGTCCCCCTTCCTCTGTTCCAGCTTTCCTGAGTGAGAGAAAGAAGGCAAGTCTTGTACGTGCTGGCTGAGGAGTGAGATCGTTTCTCTCCCCTTAGCGGGCTCGCTGGCTGCCCAGGGTCCTGGAAGGCGGCCGGACACTGACTCTCCGCGGAGAGCCATCTGGCTCCCACAGCCTCACACTGACGCTAATCGACTGGTTTCTTTCTCTTTCCTTCTTTCTTCTCTTTTATGTTTTATTCCGAGGAACACTTTACCTGCAGCTATAAACCCAGCCCTGGCCGTGTGAAGGCCAGCTTCATCTGGCGTGTTTGTTTATTCCTCTTTCTGTCCCCACCTCCCTCCTCTCTAGGTGTCAGGACACTATTGTCACCATTGGTGGGTTGACGTCCTTCAAACGTCAGGGCTGTACTTTCAAATGGAAATCAGGCAATTATGTTTCACTGGAGAAACCTGACAGATGCGGAGGTTGTACACCCCTGGCTGTGCCGTGGGGACAAAGGCGGCCTGTGCTCCCAAGGGCGGTGACATAAATAGAATATGTCTCTAGAGTGCAGAGAAACTCAAGAATAATTAACTGCATGAGACTTCATGGATCCTGTGGCTGTTTAACTTTAAGGTGTGACAATGCTATGTCCAGGAACTGCTGAACTGGCCCCTGCGGAGGCGGCACTGGCCGGCGGTCAGGGTGCACCTGCACAGAGGCGGAGGGTGCCCCGGCATCTGTCTTCTGCTTCCGAAAGGCAGAGCCTCAGAGTATTTTAGCCTGTTTCATCTCCCGCTTGCGGGGGGCTCCAGTTGGTGTGGGGAGGAGGCGGGACTGTGCTGGGCGTCTGCTCTGTGGGGGCTTCGTTGCCTGTGGTCTAAGCCCCTCAGCATCCCCAGACACCCGTGTGTCCCCTCGGGAATCCCTGCTGGACAGTGCAGCGGCAGGAAGCTCATGGCCCCCGTCGGCCGATACTTGTTTTGTTGCAAACACTTCAGCGAAGGCTTCTCATACACGCCTCCTGTAGTGCTGTGAGTGCGAAGTGAGAACTGTCACGATCCACGCGTCACTGAGAGGAAACTGAGGCCCGGGCTCAGTGGAAGGACTGGCCTGCAGACCTGACCCTCTCCCGTCAGCTCCTGGGTGCAGCCCTCTCTCACCATTCAACAGGCAAGAAAAGTGCGCTCGGAGCCTGTGCCACGAGCCTCACATCTGACACAGAGATGGGGTGAATGGAACAGAAGAGACCTAACAAAAGTTAACATTTCATTTTTCCCTAAAATATCTGGCTGTTCAAATGGTTAACTGGGAGCCTGAAACGTGCAACAAGACTCTCATCACTCAGCGGGTCCAAATCTTCATTTAAATCAGCTTATTTTATGAAGACATGACGGGTCCCTACTACGGGGCGCTGCCCTCCTGTCATGAAGGAGGCTCTTAGGGAACAGCGGGGTCTGTGGATCTGACCAGGGGGCTGCAACTACTCTAAAGCTGAGGCCGTATAGAACTCAGAAAAGAGGACTTTTAGCTCTCATAAAAAGTGTTTTTATAATATTCAGCACATGATAAAATAAATATGTATATAGGAATCTCTAACACTATCTGAGGTTGATAAGTGCCATTTAGAAAGTCCAGGAGTCCCCTTGAACAAAGAATACATTAATCAAACAGAACCAGAGACGGCAGCAGACAAAACACCTGCCAATTTGCTAGCGTCTAACGAACACCTACAACACGTCCCATCAGGACTTGTTTTACTTTATACGTGGATGGAAAAACATCTAAGGAGATTGGAAAGCTTTTAGACCATCAGCTTTGTCTTCTTTTAGGAAAAAAATAATTTCTGCTTATCAGGGATTAGTTTTCTTTTTCTCATCTCTATTATAAACCCAAGGGTTTGAAAATATTAGTGTAATAAGCTTGCATTATAAAAAAAATTATTAATGCATCCTTTCCAATAAACACTTGAATCGAAAAGGATTGAACCTCGTGTCAGGCATCAAAGGGCAGCCAGAGCCGCGTGGGAATGGATTACTGCGGAGCTGGAGAAAGTGGCTGGCAGGGCTGTGCAAGGCCCAAGAACTGAACACTGGGGAATGAAAAGAGAAAAAGCAGAGAGAAAAAAATGAGAAAACCAATGAAAAGCCAATATTTAAGAATCAAGTACTAACATGGAGTTTAGTTAACAGCCTCTAAATTTTATGTCATCGCTCATGTCATTGAACTGGTTAATGTACATAGTTATTAGCATATGATACCTTTCCACACATTACTCGGTTTAATATCTTGATTACAAGTCCTTGACACATTGAAAAGATTGTAATTAAACACTTGACAAAAAAGTTAGTTTAGAGAGGAATCCCTAATATTTTCCCGAATTGAACAAGTGCCATTTTGAAGTTCAAGATGAACAAGAAGAACGGTTGCAGAGAGATGATGTACTAACCAAACAAAACCTGAGATGTCTCCTACTTTGCCTACGATCAATGAACAAGGTAAGTACACACACAACATCATTGTCATTTGACACAAGGCAATGTTTCTGCCACCTGCATACTCCTCAGCTCTTACTTATTTCAGGTGGGAAAGAGGTTGGTGGAGCACTTGTAATTATCCTACAGTTTTAAAAGACATGAATATAAATATGAACTCGCCTGATGATTTTATTATCTCTTTTAGGTTACATAAAATAATTAGAGTACGTTTGTTTCTTTTTGTTTCTGATTTCTTTGTGTGTGACACTTCTTGAAGCATCCCATTCCTCTCGTATGTCTCACAGTAGAAAACAGTTTCTCTCCTTCCATCTTTCACTTTTCTTCTGCTGCAAACTGCAATCCTCTGTTGACTTTTTTCGTTTTGCATAATATGCATCTTCCCTTTTAGCCTTTCCTTACTGTCAGAAGAGGGTGTCCTCCCTTCTTTGTTGAATTTCTGTTCCCCACATTGCTCACAAGCCTAGTGATGAGATTTTTCCTGTAATAAAGGTGCGTCTGCTTCTGTTCGCCACTGTCCTTGTTCACAACTGCAACTCCCATCAGCCGGAGAATAATTTTTCCCGCCATTTTAGGACCTCCTTGTAAATCCGTACCATCCACAGTACTGATCAGCTCTGTCCACTCTGCTGAAGACTTTGGGTCTTCTAAAATAACTGCTGGTTTTTCAACTTGAACAGACTGTTTCTTCCTATAACTAGGGATCAACTGTGCTTAAGGGCCAAAGAATTGTTGAATACCTTTTGTCAAAGAATGAGAGACGCTCACGCACACACACCCTCCATCTGGGGCATCTTCTGACAACAGAATGAACAGGAAAATCATTATGTTGGATAAGGCCAGACATAAGATCAGAAAGGTTCCCAAATAGAGAAAATAACTTAGAAAATCATTCAAAAGATCTTTGGCCATCTACTTACCTTATGGATATAATTTTTATAAGTCTCTGATTAAAGAAGAATTTAGTTTGCTTTTCTCTTTTGCAAAACATTTATTTGAAAATAGTATAACTTTGTGATTGTGACTTTTCCAAAGTGATTGTAATTGACAAAATCAAAATTGATTTGACCCAGATCTTAAAAAAAAAAAAAATGTTCACGTGTGTGTGTATTTTCATATAGGCCAGCCTCTCAGGTAACATGTGCACTGTGACTACATAGGTGGCTGTGTGTATGTCACTGGATACCTAAGCATTCTGGGAACAGAAAAGCCAGAGGCTGAGCAGAGAGCTTGTATGTCACTCAGTAGGGTTGTGACAGTGAAGGAAGGCGCTCAGTCACACCAGTAATGACACATCTCTTTACACTTGATCCAGAACAAGGTAAACTTTGAAACTGCATGCCACTTATTAGGAGGAGGATACAAGCAAACAGTGGACAGACCATGTAAAAAAACACACGTGGAATTGAGAGAGGATACCCAGAAAAAGTGAGGTCTAAGAGAACAGAGGTCTTCTCCAGGAGACCCCAAGGATACTTCTTTGATGGTCCTCCCCGTGGTGACTCAGCTCTTTGGAATTTGTAGAAACTTAACTTCCTGCGACCTGGAAACTAATGCTTGCTTCTGCTCCTGTAAAAGCCTGAGGTTCTGTGAAACCCAGACACCCCCCCCCCCACCGCCCCGCTTCTCCAGTTTGATTCAAACTGACCAATGAGAAAGATACCTGTGGGAGGGATGTTTTGACTGGGGATAAAAAGACTGAGCCAGTTGGGGAGCGCCATGTCGAATTCTTCTGTACTGTCAAATAAAGCCCTTCCTCTGTTAAACGAGGTGTTTGTTCTTTCCGCTGGGCCTTATCTTCCAGCTACAGAACTTTTCAGATTATGCCCTGCATACCATGAGGCCCAGCGATTCATGGAAGTGAGTCAAAGCTCAGTGGACTGGGGGTGGGGAGAAACAGCAGAAAGCCACTGATTTACATTAAAAAATGAAGAGTGGCCATCTTTAGGAACTAGAATTAGGGTGATTTTATTTTTCTTCTCCATGCTTTTCTGAGTTTTCCCAAATAAAAGTGTGATGGGTTTTCAGGCTGATGCAGACATGAGTGATGATTAGAGCCGAGCCCCCAGGTCTGGAGTTGGGGCCCTGCAGCGCCCTGGTCCCTGCAAACCATTTGCCGCTTTGGCCTGGATGTGCTTTCCGTGGAAGGGAATCGATGACAGTGGCTACTCTGCAAAGTCACGATGATGATGAGTGAAATAATGCTGGCAAAGCACCTAGTACCTTGCACACGTAAACTGGAATAAATGTCAACTGTTTAAGTAAAAATCCCTATGCAGTTCAAGTCTCTTACAGAAATAGTAAACGTGGAAATCCTAAGTCTCTATGAAGTCAATATAATTTTCCAATGCCACATTGCCTAATTAGCAGGTATATGCAAGTGCTCCCTCTAATTCCTTCTCTGCCACACTTCCCTGAGTTTTTCATTCGCAGCTCTCTTTGCAACCTGAAAGTATTTTTTTTTTTTAATGTACTTGTATCAGCCACCATGGCTGATTATAACCTACTAATGACATGTAAAACTCCTGAATATTTAACAAGTGGCTGTCATGAGCCAGCACACACTACTGGTTGATCTTCTATTTTGACAATTTCAACGTTTTAAATTGCATATTAAATGTAGCTTGGGTTTGACAATGATGGAAAATACACTTCCTTCCATATCCTCAGGCAAGCACAAATATGGCAAGTGAATTGTTGGCAATATTACTAGGAGAGGGTGTTGGGAAGATTAAACACATGACAAAGTATACCATTTTTTATGTTGGCTTTTAGTATTATAGTGGTAAAATATAATATGGAATTATAAGAATAGGCCCCATCATTATTTCCCCCAATAACTCCATCACCCTGAAGACATGAAGAAGGATGAACACCTTTGTGTTCTTTAACATCCAGGTAAAGTGTAGTTTCTTTTTGCAATTTATGTCAAAAATCAAAATAATAGGGCAGTGCCTATGACTCAAAGGAGTAGGGTGCTGGCCCCATATGCTGGAGGTGGCGGGTTCAAACCAGCCCTGGCCAAAAACCGCAAAAAAAAAAAAAAAATAATAATAATCAAAATAATATAAAAAGGCATATGTTAAGAGATGTCTCTCCTATTGCTGTCACTATTGATTTGTCTACATTTTTATTATGAAAATAGAAGCAAACACCACGGGTGTTTCATTCCCCACTGCTCCTTTCCCGCATGAACGATGCTACTATATCGCTTTCGCTGCTCTGCACTTAGCTTTCCTCACTTCACAATAAGAACTGACGGTGGTGGTGCAGGGAGGAACCCACCAGCATCCCCAAGAGGGAACTTTCTCAGCCACCCTGAGAAAAGGTGCTGAGAAATCACCGCGGCAGCTTTAGAGAAAAAGTGTGCTGAGACTCAGAGGTGGACTGCCTCGGTCAGTGGCGAGATAGGCAGACAGGTGCTGTGCCGGACTGAAGTCTCATACATTTTATTAAGATTTTAGGGCATGTGCTTCCAGGATGAAGTAAAGAGGTCATAGTCTTAGGTCTCAATCACACAGGTGGTCTTTTGAGTAAGGAAAAGGTCGTCAGGGTGGAGGCAGGACCGTCACAGTACAGGGCAGAACTGAGTAGGTAACAGGCCAAGGAGCCTTAGGGGCAGGGGAGGACCAGGGAATGTGACCCCCTTTAGGATAGATTGTCCCCACTCAGGGTAATTTCTAACCCCCTTCTAACTCTGCTGATGTCCAGTCTCCTCTAAGCAGCTGAATTTTACTCAGATGTCCCCAAACTAGTTTTCTGCCTATGAGGAAAAAGATGCCAACCCTACTGGCCACCAGCACCTGTAGGTACGCTGAGCAGTGGGGGACTGAGGCCAGGGGCCATTCCTGGTGACTCTACTGAAGTTCTGCCTGTGTTAGGTTTCTGCCCACAAGGGACATTTCCCTGTTAGCATATGGGAGCCATCTTTGCTCTTTCTTAACAACATGCGACTTTCCATTATGTGGCACATTAAAGATGGCTCCACTTCTGGGCACCTCTCAACTTGGTGACAGGCACTAGTTCTCCTACCCCTGATACATAATGGCTTAGTGACTTGCCTGAAAACAGAGCACAGTGTCAGTGTAGTCCAGCAGTGAGGAGTGACTAACAGAGCACAGTGCCAGTGCACAGTGAGGAGTGACCCACAGGGACAGTGTCAGTGAGGAGTGAGGAGTGACCCGCAGGGACAGTGTCAGTGAGGAGTGAGGACTGACCCACAGGGACAGTGTCAGTGAGGAGTGACCCGCAGGGACAGTGTCAGTGAGGAGTGAGGACTGACCCGCAGGGACAGT
>CAUYON010068500.1:0-13457 GCA_963573935.1 Arctocebus calabarensis
AAAAAAAAAAAACTAACCTCCCACACATGTGCAGTTAGACAAGGGAATAGTATAATATTTTAATAGCCTTTTCATATAATTGTGGATATTCTTGATTGATATGATACCCACATTTAACAAATGGTAGTTTCTTCAAGGTTAGTTGCAATGTGGAGTCTGAATTCTTTTCATAAACTTTTCATCCTTTGTTACATTAAAATGCACTGGACTCTCTTGAGCTCCCAATCTTTTTACCATTGTATGCTTTTGCAAATCATGCATTAGTCCTTTGGAAAACATTGGTCCATTTTGTTATGCAGATTTTCTAAATGTTGGCACATTTCATTATACAGTGTAAAAAAAATACACTTCTTAATGTTGATCTTTTCAGAAAATTCTTTAAGTATTAAACTCATAAGGCCAGGCACAGTGGCTCACACCTGAAATCCTTTGGGAGGCTGAGGTGAGAGGATTGCTTAAGGCCAGGAGTTCAAAACAAGTCTGAGCAGCATAATGATACTGATACAGGACATTTGGCACCCCGACCAGCTCAGCGGAGCTGGTGGACCTGCCGCCTCCACCTTGGCGGTGTCGGTGCAGCGGCAGCGCGGCTGAGGAACCAGCGGGCTGTATGATAGGCAAGGAGGGGGACCCCTAACCCCCCACCAGAGGCTCCAATAGCCAAAAAGGCGGGACAACTGCCGAGGAGACACCTGCACCTTGGTGTCTCCTTCACTTTACACTTAGGACTAAAAACGGAACCCCCATTTCCGATGCCTAGGTCAATTTCATGTGAGTTTCCTAGGCCTGAATTCCATGAATGGACTCTGTCCATTCTTCAATACATTCATTCACCTTGCCCCAGGAGGAAGGAACTGTGTTCATTCATTCACCTTGCCCCAGCGGAAAGAACTGTGATACATTTCATTCATTGATACATTCATTCACCTTGCCCCTGCGGAAGGGACTGTGTTCATTCATTTCCTGGCCAAGGAACCCATGCGCCTATATACACCCAGAGACTAAGAGCCTAAGCGCGGAGACACGGAAAGACGGGGAGAGAAACGGAGAGAGCTTTTCTCTCCCGACTTGAGTTCTCTCTCTCTACCAGGAGCTTGAGTGTTTTTTGTATTCTTTTCTGTAAATAAATTCTGTCTTACCACTGATCTGTGGTCAGCAGATTTATTCTTCAAATCACGGAGACCAAGAACCTGAAATTCCAGTATCAATACCTCATCTCTATAAAAAACACAAAAATTAGCTCGTAGTGGTGATGTGCCCTTGTAGTTTCAGCTACTCAGGAGGCTGAGGCAGGAGGATAGCTTGAGGCCAGGAATTTGAGGTTGCAGTGAACTGTGATGATGTCACCACACTCTAGCCTGGGCAAAAGAGCAAGTACTTGTCTCAAAAAAAAATTTTTTTTTTTCACTTGAAAGTTTGGACTTTATTATTGGCAACAAAACTGTCAGTTGTTTACCATGAAGTAGTTTATTTGTTTTTTTGTTTGTTTTTTGTTTTCTGAGTATTACTATGTCGTTCCTCAGTAGAGCGCTGTGGCATCACAGCTCACAGCAACCTCAAACTCTCTGGCTCAAGTGATTCTCTTGCCTCAGCCTCCCAAGGAGCTGGGACTATAGGAACTCACAGCGCCCGGCTACTTTTTTGTTGCAGTTGTCATTGTTCAGCTGGCACAGGCCAGAACTGAACCTGCCTGCTCTGGTGTGTGTGTCTGGCAGCATAACCACTGAGCACCGCCCAAGTTTATTTTATTTTAGAGAAAATGTCTGTCAAATAGGCAAGTCTTAATAACCATAGTTCGTCTGTCAGCCATTCTTTCAAGTAAAATTGTGCTTCATGAAAAAGCAGCTGCTTCAGTTCCCTGGGAAAACAATGGCACAAGTGTCTCCCTTGAGATGAACGTCAAGCAGCAGAAGTGCTTTATACACACATCCCCTAGTGTCACACGGTACATTGAGAAGAGGTGGACTCAGGGGTTGACAAATAATAAAACTAATAACTTTCACTTCAAGGACATGCAAAAGCAAACACTGGCATTTTTGAAATGTGAGTGCATAGCAATGGAGAATAAAATGATGGTTTGGGCTGTACTAAGGTGCCAGTAGTATTCCTGGCCATTTCCTTCATATCATCATTACAAATGTCAACATAGTGAAAAAGGAAATAACATCTTTGTATTCTTATGAAATAATTTTTTTTCTTTCTTTCTTTCTTTTTTTTTTTTTTGTAGAGACAGAGTCTCACTTTATCACCCTTGGTAGAGTGCCATGGCATCACACAGCTCACAGCAGCCTCCAACTCCTGGGCTTAGGCGATTCTCTTGCCTCAGCCTCCCGAGTAGTGCCTGCCACAATGCCCAGCTATTTTTCTGTTTTGCAGTTCAGCTGAGGCTGGGTTTGAACCCGCCACCTTTGGTACATGGGGCCAGCGCCCTACTCAATGAGCCACAGGTGCCGCCCCTTATGAAAATATTTTTGATCTTGGAGAATTTCTCCTCTGTAAAGTTCTCCCAGGCACCCTTAGTCTGTGAAGCTTTGGAGCCCATGAAGCACAATAAGTTAATAATGATAGCATGGATATAATGGCTACCAGGTATGTGCTTGATTCAGACATACCTCTAATTTCTTAAGATGTACTATTGACTTCTCATTTCTCATTAATGAATTTTTTCAACAAATATTTTTGGTGTGCTGGGTACTCAGTGAAGCTACGAAATGGCTGGTGCCCATAAAGAGCATAGAAGGTGTTAAGAGAAAATTTTAAAGAGGACATCAGAAATTTGATAAATCTGACATTTTTAAGGTGTTATGAAGTAACTTACACTACACAAGTTAAAATAAGGAAGCTAGAATAAAGCAATTAGGAACACTTTCAACAAGAAGTAGAAAATTAGATGAAGCACATGAAGCACAATACTCCTGAAAAAATTGATGCTTTACTGCTAGTTATTTTGTGCATTAAATGGAAATATGATTGAGAAAAATTATACAGTTGCTTGGAATCTGAAACTAAGAGTATATAATAAAGGCTTATGGTTAAGTGTGGAACTGAATATATGTTTTTTAAGAACAGATGTGGACTAAAGTATTAGTTTTCAATGCTTTCCTGTTTGTTTTAAATGCCACAGTGGAAAATCTGGTGAAAAGTGAATGAGATAATTCATGTAAAACACTGTGGCTTCTTTGCTTCAAAAGAGTATTATTCTTTTTCTTATTTGACAAATATTCATCAAATGTTTAAAGAAGACATTAGAAATTTGGAATATATGAAAAATTAAAGGTGCGTAGAGTAGCTTAAACAACAAACTTTTGAGTGAGATAGTTATGATTAAGTTATTAGAAAGGAACTCTTCCAGCCAGGAGAAATGCAAGGTGTTTTTCTAGGGACTTAGGCAGACATAAAAATGAGTACAACTTAAATTCTGCCCTCATGGAACTTACAGTCTTGCAGAAGAATTAAGACACGGCATCATGGCCACTGGAGCATATTTCATCTTCCCAATATCATTATCCTCTTATAAATACAGGGACTCTCCTATTATATCTGTCTTTAGGAGAGGAAGATTCTTGCCATCTACTGTGAAAGTCAAAGCATGAACTATTCTGTATCTTGAACCATGTCATTTTGATTGCATTTACATACTATAGGATTGGCCAAATGCAGCTGTCTACCTGGGACTTTGAATCTGGAGCAAGTGATGAAAGATGAAGGACAGTGAGAGGAGATCGTACTGGCCTTTATACCCAGCAACCGCAGTGGGAAATGGTAATGATAAAGGTGGCAGCATTCTTGCCAAATGCGTCTGTCTAGCCTACAGATTACCTAGACTGTATTTTTAGCCCCTTATTCATTTTGTGAGTCTCTACCACATTTATTCAAGAAATCATTTCTGCTCTCCATTTCTTTTTTTTTTCTTTTTCTTTTCTTTCTTTCTTTCTTTCTTTTTTTTTTTTTTTGAGACAGATTATCACTATGTCACCCTCAGTAGAGGGCTGTAACATCACAGCTCACAGCAACCTTAAACTCTTGAGTCTCTCACATCAGCCTTCCAAGTAGCTGGGACTACAGGTGCCCGCCACAGTGCTTGACTATTTTTGTTGTTGTTGTTGTTGCAGTCCTTGTTGTTTAGCCTGCCCTGGCTGGGTTCCAACCCAGCAGCTTCGGTGTATGTGGCTAGCACCGTAACCACTGTGCTATGGGGACCAAGCCTGTTGTCCATGTCTTAAAATTATCAGAGTTAACTACTATTGTTTCCAAGAACCTTGACTGATACTGAAATCAGAAATTTTCCCTAGTGGGAAATTTTCATGTAGGCAAGCATTTGAGTTGTACCCTGAAGAATAGTGTAGACATTGGAAATGTGTTACAAGAGCATTCTAAGATAAGAGAGCACCTGAGCAAAGACATTGGGATGGGAAATGTACTCATTCATCCATTTACTTTTTTTATTTTGTATTTATTAATTTTCCACTCTAGGAGAAATGCTATTCTAGATACGGTGGATACAGTGGGGGACAAATTTTGATAGTGATTGGAAGTTTGGGGCAGAGAGAGATGAGGTAAGTAGAACAGATTGAAATTACAATACTTTTACAGAAATGAAATTGACAAAGCTTTGTATCTGATTGGATGTGGGCAGTAAAGATAGGTTGGGAATTTTGCACCCGACTGACCAGGACAATATTGGTTGTCATTAACATAAGAAAAACAGAAAGAAAGTTGGGCAGGGAGGATGATCATTTCCATGGCAGACTTGGTGAGTATGAGGTTTAATGTGGCAACATGGTGCAGAAATATAGTAGGCAGGCAGAATCAAGGACCCAAACTTGGACAGAAGAATAGGACAGAAGACTAGAATAGAGATTTGGGAGTCATGTTCATAGAGGTAAGAGATTGTGAAGCAGTGGAAAGGATGGTCAGCAGGGGAATATGTGTGTGTGTGTATGTGTGTGTGTAATGTAGACAGACAAGAGTCTCCCAGCACTAATCTTTGGAGAACATCTGAAGCAAGGTGTCTAGAGAGATAATATGTGTATATAAAGAAATATAGTGCCAGGCATAAAGGGAATTACCTTAAGAGAAGTATGGATGGTCTTAGGGACTTCATAAGAGAGAGATTGCTTCCATCTGAGAAGTTCAAAAAAGCTTCACTGAGGATGTGACATTCGAACTGGATCATATAACATGAGATTTGCCCTTGAGCATTGTAGGTCTGGGTGGGAGGGAACAGTATGAGCAAGGACATAGAGACAAACGTCAAGGCGCTTGTGGGACTGAAAAATTTAAGATACTGGAGTAAGGGATTCGAGAACAGAAATAACTCCAAAGACTTGAGTGTTAGTTGAGTTGTCTGAAGCCAATCTTCTCTTCCTTTCATCGCCATTTCTGGTCACTTCTTTTCCAGAAAGACTAGAATGTTTTTTCATTGGTAACTTCTATTCATGCATGTACAAACTTTTTTAAAATTTCTATTTCCTTGTAAACTTTCATCACTGCTATATTTATTATAGGTCTGAACAGAGTTTGTGATTTTACTGATGGAGGGAAGGAGGCTCATTTGAGGATTCTTTGTCAGATGAAACTCTCCACTGATTATGAAAAACATTTCTTTCAGTTATCTCTTTTATATGACTATAATTTATCTAAAGTAAAAGCAATTTGCATCTTGCAGATTTGTTCCAAAGATTTTTTTTAGATATTTGGTTTGCGTTTTCAATGAATCTTCTAACTTGTAGAGCAGTCCTTTTATTTGTCTTTTATTAATATTTTTGTTTGCTTTACAGCTTACCTGTTCCTTTGTCTGCACTACAGTTTTACTTGTAGTCTACAAGTAACAATGGTTTATCATCATTGCCAGTAAGCATACTGTCATTATTTTATTTTGCCTACTGAGGTTGGATAGATTGCTGGAGCCAAGGAAACATGTGCAAGAGTGAGTTTTCAAGGCATATTGTTGTCAGCAAAATGTATATATGCTACTGACAACATTCACATCACCACAGTAGACCCAGTCTGAATTAAAGAACCAACATAGAGAAAGTGTCAAGGAAAATCGTAAGTACTTCAACTTGGTAAACAATTTCGTCTTTCTTGGTCAACGCAGAGAATATTTGAAATGAAAAGAGAAAGTAAATGTCATAGAATATCTGAAAAGCTTTTTCAAGGATTTCTGGAAAAACAGTGTAAAAAATATATCATAGGAACTTTGATATATGATGTATGATACATGGATAATGTACAAAAATGTATAATAGGAACTCTGGTACCCATAGTGCAGGGAAGCCATAGTCACGCTCTGAGAACACGACCCTCGGAGCACTGAAAGGGCTGTACCTTCTGAGCAAGTGTGGTGACCCTCCATCAGGGTCTTATTTTGCAGCAGAGGCGTGGTTGGCTAAAGCAATGAACTTTCATGGGACGTATCTGTATATCTGCTGGGATGGGTCAGGGGTAGAGGAAATTTTGTAGTATAATATACCTAATATAAAATGTACATTTCAACCATTTATAGTGTACAATTTAGTGGCATTATGCACAATCGCAGCATTATACAACCATCACCACTATCTATTTCCAGAATGTTTAAAATATTCTAAATTGAAGCTCTATATCCATTGATTCTCTTTCCCCAATTTTTCCAAACCCTGGTAACTTCTATTCTACTTTCCATTTCTGTGAATTTGCCTTTTCTAGATATCTCATATAGGTGTCATCTTACAGTATTTGTCCTTTGCATCTGGCTTATTTCCCTGAGCACGTTGTCCTTATCTATGGTATACACGTATCAGAATTTCGTTTGTTTTTAAAGGTGAATAATATGCCACTGTATGTATATGACACATTTTGTTATCTGTTTATCTGTTGATATTTTCATTTAGGTTGTTTCTGACTTTTGTCTTTTGCGAATAATGCTTTTTTTTTTTTTGAGACAATAGTTTCCCTATGTTGCCTTTGGTAGAGTGCTGTGGTGTCACAGCGCACAGCAACCTCAAACTCTTGGGCTTAAGTGATTCTCTTGCGTCAGCCTCCCAGGTAGCTGGAAATACAGGGGTCCTCTGTATTTCCAGAAAAGGGTATTTCTTTTTTGTTGTTGTTGTTGCAGTTGTCATTATTGGTTAGCTCACCCAGGCCAGATTTGAACCTGGGTGTATACGGCTGATGCCCACCCACTGAACTACAAGTGCTGCATTAAAGAGTAATTTTCTTTTATACAGGATCTTTCTGTGTTACCCTGGTTAGGGTGAAATGACATCATCATAGCTCACTGCAACTTCTAACTTCTGGGTTTAAGCCATCCTCCTGCCTCAGCCTTCCAAGTAGTTGGGAGTATAGGCACATGCCACTATGCCTGGCTAATTTTTCTGTTTTTTGTAGAGAAAAGATCTTGCTCTTGCTCAGGCTGGTCTTTTTTTTTTTTTGTAGAGACAGAGTCTCACTTTAGCGCCCTCGGTAGAGTGCTGTGGTCACACAGCTCACAGCAACCTCCAACTCCTGGGCTTAGGCGATTCTCTTGCCTCAGCCTCCCGAGTAGCTGGGACCACAGGTGCCCGGCACACCACCCGACCATTTTTCTGTTTTGCAGTTCGGCCGAGGCCAGGTTTGAACTTGCCACCTTCAGTATATGGGGCCGGTGCCCTACTCAACCAGCCACAGGCGCTGTTCTTTTTTTTTTTTTCGTTTTTTGACAGAGTCTCACTATGTGTGAATAATGCTTTTATGAATCTGAATATTGGTGTATACATATCTATTTGAATCCCTACCTTCTGATCTTTTGGTCATGCACCTTGGGATGGAATTGCTGAATCATGTGGGAGTTCTATGTGCAAGTTTTTGAGAAACTGCCAAACTGTTTTCCATATAGGCTGCCCTCTTTTACATTTCTACCAGCAGTGTGCAAGGGTCCCATATATTCATGTTCTCTTCAACATTTGGTATTTTCTGTTGTTGTTTGTATACTAACCATCCTAATGATTGTGAAGTAGTATCTCGTTGTGGTTTTGATTTGCATTTCCCTAATGACTAATGATGTCCCACATCCTTTCATGTACTTACCACTCATTTGAATATCTTCTTTGGAGAAATGTGTGTTAAGTCTTGCTCATTTGGGGGGGTGGGGTGCCGGGGCTGGGTTTGAACCCACCACCTCTGGTATATGGAGCCAGTGCCCTACTCCTTTGAGCCATAGGCGCCGCCCAAGTCTTGCCCATTTTCAAACTGGGTTGTTTGTCCTGGGAAAGTGTTTTAAAGCTTTGATCTTCAATATCTAATCACTATATTTTCTAAAGTCAATAATCACTATATTTACTTATTTTCAAATCAGCACATTTCACTTTAAACTTAACTGAATTTTGAATATTGACTTCTTCTATTCTAAGAATTGTGAAATTTTACTAAATCTTGGACAACTTGAGGATTTTTTTTTTAATCTTGGGGTTCTTAAATACTATAAGTAAAAGAATTATTTTAGTTGCATTAAAAAAAATCAATTTGATACTGCTAATATATAAAATAACTATAACTTATTTTGAAACATCTTATATAATTTTCATAGTATATGTTGCTTTCCTAAAAAATAAATTCATTCTTATATTTTTCAAGAAGAATTGTAGTTTTATCCTTCAACTTTAGAGTTATTTTAAGTTTTTGTTCTTGAGCTGAGAATAAGATGTCCAAAAGGATATTGACTGGTTTATTCAGAAATTTTTTCAGGTTTCCTAATCTAAACAAGTTATGAGGGCCCAGCAACTCCACTACTAAAATACTCTTTTCCAAATAAAAAGAAGTCATTTTATCAAGACACCCGCACTTGAATGTTTATTGCAGCACAATTCACAACGCAAAGATGTGTAATCAACCTAAGTGCCCATCAATTCATAAGCAGATTAAGAAAATGTGGTTTATACACATACCACAGATCACTACTCAGCCATAAAAAGGAATGAAATAGTGTCTTCTACAGCAACTTGGATGGAACTGGAGACCAGTACTAAGTGAAGTATCTTAGGAGTAGAAAAACAAATACCACATGTATTCTCTAATAATTGGGAGCTAATTGATGGGTACACACAGGTACAGAGATGCAAAAGTCATTGGAAATCAAGAAGATGGGAGGAGAGAGAAAGAGAGGGGTAAAACCTATCTATCTGGTACAATGAATGCTATTCAGGTGGCGGGCACATGAAAAGTGCCATTATAAAAGGTATCCATGTAACAAAAAAATCTATACCCCCTTAATTCATTGAAATTAGAAAAAAATTTTAAAAGCTTATAGAGTAAGGGTGATGAAATATTTTTGTTCAGCTGCATAGTATGTATGCATTTTAAGTGCTGTCACCAAAGAGTCAAAAAGTTAAAAAAAAAAGTTTATAAAATCAAAAAGCTACAGCAGGCTAAGGTTAATTCATTTCTGAAGACAGAAACTTTTTTTTTTTTGTAGTTTTTGGCCAGGGCTGGGTTTGAACCCACCACCTCTGGCACATGGAGCCAGAGCCCTATTCCTTTGAGCCACAGGTGCTGCCAACAACATTTGTCTTTAAATTCAGTGCAACCTAAGCATACAATGTTTATAAAATCGACAGTAATGTACAGTAGAGTCCTAAGCTTTCAGAGTATCTCTGGATGAGAATTTGACTCTTCCAGAGCAACTTGCAGGCCTGTAAGCTCTGCTCATGGTAATGACTCTACACAGACGTACCATTTTCTGTCTTTTATACTGCATTTTTACCATACCATTTCTATGTTTATATATGTCTAGACACATAAATATCTACCATCATGTTACCATTGCCTACAGTATTCAGTAGAAAACATGCTGTACAGGTTTGTTGCCTGGGAGCAACGACCTATACTCTACAGCCTAGGCTTGGTGTTATTAATTGGATTTTTTGTGTTAATTTTCTGTGTAATAATAGATTTATTCCCAAACTCTACCAGAGCATCTCTCACATGTTCAACCATCTCAAGTCATCCATTAGTTCCATTTTCTTCTCAGAGCTGTCACCCTCTTATATAAAGGCATGTCACTCTCTAGGTCCTCTCTGAAGCTGGGGCCACCATTCCAGGGACTCCTTTCGTCTCTCTCTGTGTCAAAGCTCCTGTTTCCCTTATCCTTATATTTCCCTCTCTTGGTATCTTCCCTCCTTCCCTTCTTCTGCATCCTCTAATCACTTCCTAAGAAAAGGTGCACTGGCAAGTCAATCTTGAGTTCTTCAATGCCTAAAAAAATCCTATTATTCTATTCTCACACTAAATTGATAATATGGACAGATATATATATATTCCTAGATGGGAAATCATATTCCTTCAGAATGTTGAAGGCTTTATTTCATTGTCTTCTAGCATCTAATTGGCTGTTGAGATGGCCTTTGCCATTCTGATCCACGGTCCTTTGTATGTGATCTGTTTTTATTTTTATCCTCATTCTGACAGTTCACAATGATATGTCTTGGTATAGGCCTTTTTTCTCTCTGTTATTCTAGGCACAGATTTGCCTATCTCTGCCTGGAAACATATGCCCTTTAGTTATGCTGAATTTCCTTAAATTATTTCCTCCCTACAATTTTCTTGATTCTCTGTGAAACCATTCTTATTTGGATGTTAAAACCTCCAGATTTCTCACATTATCTGTATTTTAATTTTTAATTTTGTTTTTGGGAAGATACTTTTACCTACATTTTCTAACCTATTCATTACATATTAATTTTTTCTATTATATATTTAATCTAAAAGAACAATTCTGTTTCTCTTAAAAATATCATCCTGTATTTATATTGTATAACTTCTAATCTCCCTAAAATTATTATAGAGTTTTTAGAAGGGGGTTCTTTGTATTGTTTCTGTTTCTCTTTGTTTCCTTTTCCTGTTCATTCCTGTCATCACTCATGGTATGGGATTTTTTCAAATTCTGATGATGTTTTATTGTTCTTTCATGGTTAAGAATGACATGGTGATCTGCTTTTTGCAAGTTTTATGTGCATGGGTAGAGTTTACCTTCGAATTATGTGTGAATCCACTTATTTGGTTAAAGTACTCCCAATTTATAGCACCTATAAAACTTTTGCCTTGGACAGGTTCACTTTCTGAAAAAGAACTCTTCTAGCCTCTATGTATTTTTTTCTTTCTTTCTTTCTTTTTTTTTTTGAGACAGTTTCACTCTCTTGCACCAGGCTAAAAAGCTGTAGTATAAGCCGATCTCACAGCAACCTCAAACTCCTGGGTTTAAGTGATTCTCCTGCCTCAGTCTCCCAAGTAGTTGGGACAACAGACACCCATCCCAATGCCTGGCTAATATTTTCCATTTTTAGTACCTATGGGGTCTTGCTCTTGCTCAGGCTAGTCTTGAATTCCTAAGCTCAAGTGATCCTCCTACATTAGCCTCCCAGAGGGCTAGGATTACAGGCATGAACTACTGTGCTGGGCCTACCATTTCTTATAAAGAACTTCAACTGATCCTTCTCTTACACAGCCCACTTGCATCCTTGCCTTTGAGGCAGGTAGGGTGGGCTCTAATTTCTGAGACTTTTTCAGGGTCTTTGCAGTTAAGTATTGGTTAGATGCAGCCATTCCTACTTGTAAGCTTAGGTTTTAGGTTTCCGTTTTGCTAAGATATATACAGTGTGTTCAATGAACTTTCTCTACCCAAAAGAAGAACTTCTTATCAGTTTTCATTTCCTCTCCTTTTCTCTTTATCATTCTGAGTTTGTATCTTACTTTCTTCTTCTAGTGTCGTTTAGCAGAGTTTAAGAAGGAAACAGAAGGCTCGGCGCCTATGGCTCAATGGGCTAAGGGGCCAGCCACATACACCTGAGCTGGTGGGTTCAAATTCTACCTAGGCCTGCCAAGCAACGACGTGCAACCAAAAAATGGCCGGATGTTGTGGCGGGCGCCTGTGGTCCCAGCTACTTGGGAGGTAGAGGCAAGAGACTTGCTTGAGCCCAGGAATTGGAGGTTGCTGTGAGGTGTGATGCCAGGGCACCCTATCCAGGGTGACAGCTTGAGGCTCTGTCTCAAAAAAAAAAAAAAAAAAAAAGAAGGAAACAGAAATGAGTGCTTGTACATAATCTGCTATGTTTAGCCAGAAGTCCTTTGACCAATTATTCATTAGTGTATTACAATGGAAATGCTTGCTGATTAGTGCTGGATAACTACATAGTCTATGGAAACCAACACTGAGGGGAAATTTTCTTTCAATTGACCTTTTATTTTATAAAATGTTTATCATTAATAACATTTATCATGATAAATATTTTTACTCACAGTTTATATATTTAAAAATAACTTTTTGTTATAAAATAACAAGGTTATCTTAGAAAATGTGGCTAATAGAATTGATTAAGACTTTAAATTGATTAAAGACTGACTTTTTTGTAGAGTCAGAGTCTCTCTTTATCGCCCTCAGTGGACTGCCGTGGCATCACACAGCTCACAGCAATCTCCAACTCCTAGGCTAGGCGATTCTCTTGCCTCAGCCTGCCGAGTAGCTGGGACTACAGGCAACAGCCACAACACCTGGCTATTTTTCTGTTTTTGCAGTTCGACTGAGGCCGGGTTTTAACCCACCACCTTTGGTATATGGGGCTGGCGCCCTACTCAATGAGCCACAGGCACCGCCCCGATTAAGAAAATATTTTTTTAAAAAAAGGAAAATGTGCAATCTCAGCATTTGTAACATTTTGGGGATGTACCTTGGAGATTCCTTTTTAGCGTACATATAGAGCTTAGTTTATAAGATTTTTATCAGGTAAAACAATTGAATTTGTAATTTAAAATGTTCTCACAATGAAAAGTCCAGCTTTGGATAGATTCATTGGTGAATCATATCATATATTTATGGAAGAAATAATACTATTTATATACAGATGCTTTCAGAAAATATAAGCATAAGGAAAACTTCGCAGCTCATTTTATGAGGCAAATATTGCCCTGACATCAAAGCCAGACAAAGACAATACAAAAACAAAACAAAACAATGAGTTAGGGGGAGCAGACTTTTTTTTTTTTTAAATGTGTACATTACTGCAATCGTGGGATACAATGTGCTGGCTTCATATACAATCTGAAACATTTTCATCAAACTGTTTAACATAGCCTTCATGGCACTTTCCTAGTTATTGTATGAAGACATTTGTATTCTGCATTTAGTAAGTTTCCTCTATGGTCCTAGATGTGATCCCACCAATCGCCCTCCCTCCACCCATCCTCCCCATCTCCTCCCCCCCTCCCCTCCCATGCCCCTTTGCCCATATTCTTGTGCTATAATTGGGTTATAGCTTTCATCTGAAAGCTATAAATTAGCTTCATAGTAGGGCTGAGTACATTGGATAATTTTTCTTCCATTCTTGAGATACTTTGCTAAGAAGAATATGTTCCAGCTCCATCCATGTAAACATGAAAGAGGTAAAGTATCCATCTTTCTTTAAGGCTACATAATATTCCATGGTATACATGTACCACAATTTATT
>CAUYON010068510.1:0-11712 GCA_963573935.1 Arctocebus calabarensis
GGGCTTAAGCGATTCTCTTGCCTCAGCCTCCCTAGTAGCTGGGACTACAGGCACCCGCCACAGCGCCCGGCTATTTTTTTGTTTTGCAGTTCGGCCGAGGCCGGGCTTGAACCCGCCACCTTCGGTATATGGGGCTGGCGCCGTACTCGCTGAGCCACAGGAGCCGCCCACACATTTGTAAATAAACTGCAGATTTGGAAGCATTTCAAAAATAAAGCCTAGTAAATGCTACACACAAAATACATCTTTACAGACTTAACTAATCACTATACTAGATTCTATGTAAGCAATGGAAGAGAAGCATGTTAAATAGTACTGATCAAGCACTTTTTGCTAAATCTAAGATATTTAATTTCCAATTAAGAGAAACATTCCCAGCCAAGTTTTTTAGACTACTTACTGATCTGATTCAAAGTTTCCTGAGGAATCCAACTCATGTCAACATCATTTTGACTTGATGTACCCATTTCTACTTTCTGTATGGGTCTCTTGCGCTAAGAGAACATAAAAGCATATTTTAAAGTAGTTCCATTACATTGTTTAATTTTTAAGATTCTTTTAGTCTTAAAACATAGTCTTCCCTCAAAGACTTTATTAACTAGATGGGGAAAATCATGTCTAGTACTAACTATAAAGAATAAATGATAATAAATGTTCACAACATTTTTTTGAAGTTTCAAGAATTTTCCCTTGCTATAAAATCTTCATATGTTATACCATTAACAGATCAAAGAAGAATGTCTATTTATACAAATGATTTTCTTTCTCTTTAGGAATCAAATTATAATTAACGAATAAATTTATTTCCACATTCAATAAAATGCAAGGTAATTGCCGAAATGTTGTATGTGGACAGTTCCTGCATTTTTTATTTTTATTTTTTGAGACAGAGACTCAAGCTGTCACCCTGGATAAAGTGCTGTGGCATCACAGCTCACAGCAACCTACAATTCCTGGGTTTAAGCGAGTCTCTTGCCTCCGCCTCCCAAGTAGTTGGGACTATAGGCAACCCCCACAACGCCCGGCCTTTTTTTTTTTTTTTTTTGGTTGCAGCCATCAATGTTGTTTGGCGGGCCGGAACCCGCTAGGTCAGGTATACGTGGCTGGTGCCTTAGCCTCTTAAGCCACAGGCGTCGAGCCAGACAGTTGCTGCATTTTAAGCTAAATACAGTTAAACGCTTAGCTCAGATAAACAAAAGCGTAAAATCTCATTTAAGCTAATAACCTCAATTTGATCTAATAGCTTCAAACGTTCTCCCTAGAGTACGTGTGTATTTATGACAAAACTGCTAGATAGTAAAAATGATTCACTTTTAGCCTTGTGCTAAAAGAAAACCCCCAAGCCCCTCCCACAATCCAACTTCATTACTTACATTAAGTATTAATACAGTTCATAAATCAGATACTGAATACATAGAAAGATAACTAAAAAATAGCTTGAAATAGGAAAAAATAGTCAGAGGTGCAGTTATACTAATTGCAAAGGGGAGGAGGAATAGTCAGAGTTGCAGTTATACATATTATTATACATATTAATTTATTGCAAAAATTCCAGCTATTATGAAAATGAAGAAACGAAAGTTTCAGAAATTAACATTTAAGCACAAAGTATTTCTCTTTTAACTAAAAAGTGTGGCCAGACGTGGCAGCTAATGCCTGTAAGCCCAATACTTTGGGAAGCTGAGGTGGAAGGATCCCTTGAGGCTACAAGTTCCAGATCAGCCTGGGAACATAGCAAGACTCCATCTCCACACAAAAATTAAAAATCGAACAGGTGTAGTGGCTACTTTGGAGGCTGAGGCAGGAAAATCACTTGAACTCAAGAATTGGAGACTACAGATAGCTATGATGATGCCACTGTGCTCTACCCTGGGCAACAGAACAAGACCCTCATTTTAAAAATAAATAAAAATAATAAAAAGTGCTCATTAATAACATTTACTATTAATTTTGAGGTTATTAGCTTAAATGAGATTTTATTCTTTTGTTTATATTAATTTTAATATAGATTTGATGGCTTAATAAACATTTACCAAATGACTACTAATTTAGGGTCTAATAGATTATACACATATTCTTAATTTGACACGAAATTGACACGAATTCTTATATTTGTGTTATACCTTCCCCCTGAGAGGAATAGCAGTTTTTGTTCTGTGGGGTAGGGGGCTGAAGAAAGGAGATGGGGAGAAGGGAAAGGGAAGGGAAGCGAAGGGGAGGGGAAGGCAAAGAGATAAGGAAGGAAATGGGAGGGGAAGGAGATGAAGGGAGGAGGAAGGGAAGTGGAGTGACTGTGGAGGTGGAGTGAGGGAAACAGGAGAAAGGAGTTAGGATTCCTAGGGGCAACCAGAGTGACAACCCCTCCCCCCTGCCGGTGATACACCTTACTTCCCTGATCACAAAAACAAAAGTTTGACTCAGAGCAAACACAAATTTGAAAAAGAAAATTTATAACAAATGTATGAAAAATTCTAACTACAAGTACAAGGCAAATACAAAAGCTGGATTGCTTGCAGGAGTGTACAACCTTTCAGCTTCTCTGTACCACAATGGAAGAACTATCTACATTAATAAAAGCTGATAAGCAAAAAAAAAAAAAAAAAGAACAAAAAACAGATACATGCATATTTTTTGTAATATCCACCACCACACACAGATAAGCAAAAAGTCCTCACATAAATCTATATGCAGCCACAGGTTGGCCACCCCTGGTGCAGACAAAATAGCATATCCATGCAAAAACATAGTAAACAGGACAATGAAATCTTTATGAGTTTGAGGAATAAAACTTCTAGCAGAATTCAGAGTTACAGTAACAGTAAGAAGGTAAAAATCACTCTGGTAGGACAAAAGACCAGAATTGTGTATGTATATGAAAGTCTAAATCAATTCAAGTTACAGACCCAAGGTCTCATTACCAGGTTTTATTTTTAAAAGGTTCAACATAGCTCTAAGCATACAAGCCCACACTCAAGAGCAAAAATCCACAAAGAACTAGATTAAGCTTAATTTAGTACTATAGTGACTTTTGAAGAATGAAAGAGATAATCATACATAATTACCTTTCTAGACTCCAGGAGTTGATGAAGGCCAACAACAACCAGAAGCCCAAGACCAGCGAGAAACATATACATAAAAATTCTGACATAAAAGAAATATAAACTGGCTTTAATTCACAGGAAATACCACAGCTAATTATAATTAGTTTTATAAAATTTAAGTTATTTTTAAGAGCAATTAGTTCATAAAAAAGCAATTCTATGGGGGTGGTGCCTGTGGCTAAAAGGAGTAGGGTGCTGGCCCCATATACGGGAGGTGGTGAGTTGAAACCCAGCCCCAGCCAAAAACTGCAAAAAAAAAAAAGCAATTCTATGATCTAAAATGAATAGAACTGCTTCATAATTTATGCTATATTTAATGCTCACAGTTTAAAATAATTGTGTTAAGTTTTCAAAGTCTGAAACATTACATTATTTTGTACAATTTGACTATATGACATGTAAGTTATGGTAAGAAAGATACATCATTCAGAAAGAACACATTTTTTTCAAGAACAAATCTTCTAATTTATATTTTCAATAGTAATTATAGACTTAGCTTAATGCTGGTAAATAGCTTATGATGTTTTTTTTTTTTTGTAGAGACAGTCTCACTTTATCGCCCTGGGTAGAGTGCCGTGGCGTCACACTGCTCACAGCAACCTCCAGCTCTTGGGCTTAAGCGATTCTCTTGCCTCAGCTTCCCTAGTAGCTGGGACTACAGGTGCCCGCCACAGCGCCCGGCTATTTTTTTGTTTTGCAGTTCGGCCGAGGCCGGGCTTGAACCCGCCACCTTCGGTATATGGGGCCCGTGCCCTACTCGCTGAGCCACAGGAGCCGCCCTTATGATGAGTTTTTAAAAAAGAAGTGAAGCAGGACAGAAAGCCAAGTATCTTTTTAAAAGTATTTTTTATCAGTTTTACCTATCTTTCCTAACTCATCATTAATATTTGTAAGAATCATCTACATACAGTATGAATAAATTTAGTAAGGATTTCACCAAATCTATATAATCCATTCAATTATCACAATTTTAAAAAATATGCTGCAACATAAGCAAACCTTCCAGTCCAACTTTGTAAGATCTACATACTGTAACTTACGTTTCTCCATCTAACCCATCTTCTCTTTCAATAACTGTAACAGTTTGATTGAAGACTGCATCTTGGAATACATTGCCCTATTTAAAAAAAAAAATTACAAAAATCTGAAGTTTAAAGTTATTCAAACAGTTACCCTAATAGATCCCCCATCACTTTCTCAGCATTCTTAAAAGGTAGGACTCAACAGAGTTATATAAAATTACACTATTCAATGTCAGGGACTCAACATTACTGTGTTACTTTCTCCTATAAAATAAAATTATAGCCAGGCTGGGCATGTGGCAGGTGTCTATAGTCCCAGCTACTCAGGAGGCTGCAGTGGGAGCATCTCAAGCCCAGGAGCTCAAGTCCACCCAAGGAAGAGTGAGACCTGCTGGTCCCTACTTTCTTTGGAGTGAAGGTGAGAGAGGGATGTGGTATGAGAAACCAGGAAAATAAAGTAAAAATGAGATAAAATGTGCAGAAAGAAACAAAGCTCGTGAAGCATTCTTGTATCAGCAGCTTTACCTTCTGCTATTTGCAATTCTCCAAAACAAAGAAGGAAGTGTAATTATGTACAACAGTAGCTGCAGAAGCAGATCGTTTCAAGACTATACAAAAATCACATTCATTTTCTAAACTGATATGGGGTTGGAAGCCAATTTCTAATTAATGGATGATTTTCAGTATCAAAATTTTTTGTTAGTCTTAAAACTTAAATTGTTCAACACAATTTTAGTTTTCAAATACATCAGAATCACTGAGGCAACACAAAGACAGTTCTCAGTGGTTGATGCTTCATATTTGTATAACATGTTCTCAAAATTATCACTTTTTTGCTGAACTACAATTACTAAGTCTTACTTCAAGATCTTTCAGTTTGCACTCCTCTATTGACAAGTTCAAGAATCAGAATATGCTAATGAAAATAACATTCAAAATGGAAATGAAAATACATACATGCTTGTTGGATTACATTTAATTCTACTTGGATAAAAACCCTTCTTCGTCCCTACAGGGGATACTACCAAAGTTTTGAGACATACAAAAATTAAGAAACACAAAATCATTTTGATTTACTGTATTTTCTCAAAATAATCACCCTGGCATTCTATTCACTTTTGCATTCTTATAGATCATTTTTGGAAACATTCTTTCCACTCATTTTCTTCAAGTGCTATAAGCTCACTTCTGTAGGTGTGAACAGCTTCTTCCAGCCTGGAAAACCTTCTTCTGCATATGTGATTTTACTATAGGGAACAAAAAATAATCACATGGGACCACAATTTCTCTGTGGACTCTGAGGAACTGAATGGTGACTCACTGGCTGTGAGTGGACACACTGTCATGATGCAAGATAGTCTCCCACAGTCCTGTCCTCGGCCACCCATTCTTGGAGCTTCCCAGAACTTCTGATAGTTATTCAGCTGAGTACTACCGAGCAGTAATAGCCCTTTGTTCTTTCAGAGCAGCAGCTGCAACATGACCCTTTTAGAGAAGAGAGTTACCACCATTTTCATTCTGACATTTCAGCACCACTTTACTTTTGTTGGTGGATTTTCATCAGGAACAATCTACAATCCACAGTCAACTGCCACTTATTCTCTGAATCAAACTGGTAACTACAAGTTTCATCACCAGTTAACAACGTCAGAAATGGCAACTAGACTTGCCTCAGTTGAATGTGACCAGCATTTCCTCACACTATTCAACACAGATACTCTTTGGCTCATCTGTCAAAGTGCGAGGCACCCACTGAGATGAAACTCTCCTGACTTGAAGAGAATCGTGCAGGATTTTGTACAGTATTGGCCATCCAATCTGCAGTGCCAGTTCAATGTCCATAAGTGTCACTCAACTGGTTTCTTGAACCATTTTTTTCCACAGCAGTAATGTTTTCCTTAGTCACTACAGTCATCAGATGCCCATTTCTCTCCTCATTATGAGATTGAGCCTCTTCTAAATTCTTGAAATGATGGAAAAATTCTTGTGTGGGAAGGAATAAGGTCCCAAAAAGCCTGTTACAAACACTCAGGTCTTGGACTTGTTTAACCCACTTTTAAAATCATAGAAAATCATGGCACAAAAGTGCTCTCTTCCCAGCTCCACAGCTGATGCCGACTGAGTAGCATGTGAAGGGAAACAATGTCAACAATGTCCCCTCCCAGCAACAATAAGCCAAGCAAGCTGAAACTTGCACAGGTGAAATCAGAAAGGACACTGCTATTGACTGTATTTTTTCAAAGTGCAATAATGGACCATAACACACTCTGTCTCAAAACTTTCACAGTTACCTTCATACTAAGTAAACAGATAAGGGAAAGTTTAACTGCAGCACAGGAAATTTAACTCAGACTTAAGGTTGGGTGATAAAAAGCCTGAATTGGGCAGCGCCTGTGGCTCAAAGTGGTAGGGCGCCAGCCCCATACACTGGAGGTGGCGGGTTCAAACCTAGCCCCGGCCAAAAACTGCAAAAAAAAAAAAAAAAAAAAATTAAAAGCCTGAATTAGCTTCCAAATAAGATAAAATGTCCTTCTCTGAAAACTTTTCGAAAAGAAAATGATTTAGATGTCCTCTCATCTGAACGACATAACAACTGACATACAGAGGTCAACTCTCAGCAGTGGATTCTAGTGGGTTTCTTTCATTCAGTCACTAATGCCTCACAAATATAACATATGCTCTGAAAATCATAATACATCAGAGCTTACGTTAGGACATTTGGCTCTCATAAATTAAAACTAAACAATAAACCCTGCTGCTAAACTATCTTAAACATGCCTGGTTATATACCTTATCTATGATTGTATATAAAATGATGGAAAAACAGTTGCAGGAAGTCCTCAAAATTTACAGATATAAGCAGTAAAATGGGCAGAACACAAGCAACAAAGGGAGTTACAGATCTTCACTTCCTCTCTCACACCAGCACCTTACTACACATATCTCTAGTACACAGCACTTGTTACGCCCTGTTTTACTGGATAGTTCTGTCCAAATCCCCCAGTGGATCACAGACTTGACAGAGGGGTATATTTTATCTTTGCCTCTCTGTTGCTTATTACAGTTTCAATCACGTAACAGGTAACTGAATGAATGGAAGAATATTTAACAATGTCAATTGTCCCCATTCATGTCTAACCTAAAAAAAGAAAAAGAGGAATTAAAGGGGCTTACATTCAAATCTTTATAGTTGAGATTGATGACTAGACCAAAGGGTCGTCCACCCATGGGCTCTGCAGGAATGAAGGAGTACTCAAAAGTTGCTTGTCTCTGGGGTGGCACTACAGTGTTCAGAGGAAGAGCTGTGAAATTCTGGATATAAAACTGGTAGTCCTGAGGATAACGGAATGAGGCATCTAAGGATTCAACAATGAAATCTTCTGTACCCTTGTTTGTAAAGCCTACCAGGAACTTCACAATGTTATTTGCTGGAAAATCTGAAAAACAAAATAGAGATAAGAAAATTTGAACACAGGCAAAAGTTCAAAATAAAAAGAAGACATTACTAATGGATTTTGACACCCTTTCCTACTGCATACAGACTTAGTTTTAGAATCCTTTTCAATAGTGTCACCCACTAACTAGAAACTGATGAGAGTTAGTGTATTAGCTGAAACTTTTATCTATACTCTAGTATTCCAACACTGAGTTGAACTGAGCACCTGAATTTCAGACCAAATCACATTCAAATTATGCAGTCTCAGAAAGAGTTTCTACTTCTTTTATTTTTTGAGACAGAGTCTCACTATGTCGCCCTTAGTAGAATGCCCTGGTGTCACAGCTCACAGCAACCTCAAGCTCTTGGGCTGAAGAGAGTCTCTTGCCTCAGCCTCCCAAGCAGCTGGGACTATAGGTGCCCGCCACAACACCCAGCTACTTTTTGGTTGGAGTTGTCATTGTTGTTTGAAGGGCCCGGGCTAGGTTTGAACCCGCCACCTCCGGTCTATGTAGCTGGCACCCTACCTACTGAGCTAGCAAGTGCCAAGCCAGAGTTGTATACTTTTATCAGCAGGATTATCTTGCCACAGAGTTTCATGTCTTAGTGAAATCATTTTCACCTGTAACTCAGTATGCTATTTGTATAGAAAAATGGAGAGAGGAAAATGATACAAGTCCAAGAGGTTCATTTGAAAACTAGTATTTGTTAAGACACAAAAAAATTAATCAGATGATCCATGTCCACTTTAAGTAGTGAGTCAAAGTGCAAATTTGAAGGTTAAGACCCGAGGCAGATACAAAAATAAATGAAAACAAAAATTGCTGTATCAATTATACTTTTTTTTGTTTTTTTTGAGACAGAGCCTCAAGCTGTCACCCTGGATAAAGTGCCATGGCATCACAGCTCACAGCAACCTCCAATTCCTGGGCTCAAGTGAGTCTCTTGCCTCCGCCTCCCAAGTAGCTGGGACCACAGGCGCCCGCCACAACGCCCGGCCATTTTTTGGTTGCAGCTGTCATTGTTGTTTGGCGGCCCGGGCTGGATTCGAACCCGTCAGCTCAGGTGTACGTGGCTGGCGCCTTAGCCCGTTGAGTCATGGGCGTGGAGCCAGTTTTTCTGTTTTTAATAGAGACAGGTTCTTACTCTTACTCAGACTGGTCTTGAACTTCTGATTTCAAGCAGTCCACCCTCTTTGGCTTCCCAAAATGCTAGTGAGCCACTGTGCTGGGCCCTAACTACTTACAATTTCATTTAATCTTCACAACCATCTTAGGAGGTACGGGTTAGTACTCCCATTTTGTAGATGAGGAAACTGAGGCAAAGAAAATTTAAGTCATTTGCCCATGGTTCAAGCACTGATGTAGGTGGCCAAGACATGAGCTCATATCTTAGAAGTGATTTCGAGATGAGGTGTGGAAAATGGAACAGAGAGGGAAAGTCACAGGGCTATTGCTAGATTCTGAGAAGAGGGGAGGATGGCCCAAGAACTTGATCTGTCTGTCTGAGGAGCTGACTTCCAGATGTGTGACCTGTGTGCTCTGAGGAAGCTCCTTTACAAGACAGGTCCTATGCAAGAGAGGAAAGAAGTCGAGGATGTGTTTGTTTGTCTCCTTCCTGAGCATTTAGGGAGCTCGCTCCATCCTCTCGTCTCTCACCTCCTTTAGCCACCGTTCCATTCTCCGCAAAGGGAGGAGGTTGGGATGGGTGAAGAGCGGAGCTGATAAACCCATTTGCTTTAGAATGTCATGAACTTGAAAGAGAATCCTTGGTAGGGAGAGGGAAGGTAGGGGTAGACAGGACAGGTGGGTAAGGGGCAATAGCATTGACTAGCGGCTTTACTCAGCACAGACTTTTGAGGGGTCACCCAAATGCTATAACCAGGGCAGGTCAGAGTGGGATGTGCCCTCTTCTCTGTCACAGGAGAGAATTGAGGCCCATGGAGTTTGGGTAACTGGCTGGAGGTCACCCAGTGAATAAAAGGCAAACTTGAAACTCATGCTCTTTTCCCCACAATTGCCACAGACACAAGCAATGGAACTTGGATGCCACCTACCAAAAGAAAGATTTTGGAAGGATATAGGCTAGCTCAGATAATCAGAACAAGGCTGGAACCAGACTATCTCAGTAACAGAAATGGATTCTGAGTACATTAATTAGGGAAGAAATACAGTAGAACCTCCATAGTTGATCACTTCCCTACATTGACAACCTCCTTATATTGACCTAATTTTCATAGACTGGACACGTACCACATGTGTGTATCAGTACAGTAGGCCTAGTTCCTTGACCACCTCTGTATGTTGACCAGTTTGTTACAGTCTTTTGGGTGGTCAACTTACAGAGGTTCTACTGTATATTGAAAGGGTTTCAAAGAATGCATCTTTGAAGATCAAAGAAAGAAGCTTTGCAGTTGTGTGGCCAGGAATAATGCCCCAAATCGCATATAGAACCAGTCTGGTGAAGTTATCACTTTGGCACCTGGCTGTGTAGACCAAAGTTTGTATGGCTAATATACCCTTGACCTTGGACAATGTCAGTAGCACCACTGCCATGACTGCCTCTGGAGATTACCAGCTACCAGCCTCACAGAAACATGATTCTGCTGTCTGGCTTCTTTGTATCACAAGTTTCCAATTCGCAGCTTAAGTGTGTCTCATTAATCAATCGTGGTCATATAGACAGTTCTAGCTGCAAGGGATGCTAAGAAAGCAAGTTTCTGGTTCTGGGGAGGCAGGAGGCTTTGCTACATGAGGAAAGGGACTAGCTGAACATAACAAAGTAGTTTAGAAGCTGATGGCCAAAACAAAGGACAAATGTAGGTAGGACAGTTTCAGGAAAAGGGTAGGAACTAAAGATTTTTGTAACAGCGTTTTTTTTTTTTTTTTGAGACAGAGCCTCAAGTTATTGCCCTGGGTAGAGTGCCGTGGCATCACAGCTCACAGCAACCTCAATCTCTTGAGTTTAAGTAATTCTCTGGCCTCAACCTCCCAAGTAGCTGGGACTACAGGTGCCCGCCACAATGCCTGGCTATTTTTTTGTTGTAGTTGTCATTGTTGTTTAGCTGGCCTGGGCTGGGTTTAAACCCACCAGACTCAGTGTATGTGGCTGGTGCCCTATCCACTGAGGCACGGGTGCCACCTGTAATAGCTTTTTATGAGAATGCTTAATTTGTTCCTGCTGCTGAAAAGGAAGATTAATGGAAAGAGAGAGTAGGAGATTAAGAGATATAATAAGAATATATCCTTGAAAATGAAGAGTTCCTATGAAGGTATTCTTTAATAATATATTCTTATTTTTAATACCTTAAGAAGAATATAGGCACAGGAGCAGTGTATCTGTGAGTGTGTATACCCATACAATTGAGCTTCTGTATCTGTGGGTTTTACATCCATGGATTCAACAAATTGCAGGTCAAAATGTTTTAAAAACATGAATGGTCACATCTACACTGAACATGTATTGCCTTTATGCCCTCAAATTCCCTAAACAATATAGTATAACAACTATTTATATAGCATTTGTATTGTATTAGTATTGTAAATAATCTACAGATGACTTAAAGAGGTGATTTGCAACCAGTGTGCCACAAAAATTTTTAAAGATCATTAAATTATTATTATTATTTTATTTATTTTATTTTTTTTGAGACAGAGCCTCAAGCTGTTACCCTGGGTAGAGTGCCGTAGCATTACAGCTCACAGCAACCTCCAATTCCTGGGCTCAAGTGAGTCTCTTGCCTCCACCTCCCAAGTAGCTGGGACTACAGACGCCCACCACAACACTCGGCCATTTTTTGCTTGCAGCCGTCATTGTCGTTTAGCGGGCCCGGGCTGGATTTGAACCCGCTAGCTCAGGTGTACGTGGCCGGCGCCTTAGCCCGTTGAGCCACAGGCACTGAGCCATTAAATTATTTTTGAAAGAAGTTCAAAGCACAGTAAGTGTATTCTTCTTTTTACTTTTATTTTTTTATTTTTTATTTTTTTTTTTAAGACAGAGCCTCAAGCTGTCACCCTGGATAGAGTGCTGTGGCATCATAGCTCACAGCAACCTCCAATTCCTGGGCTCAAGCGAGTCTCCTGCCTCTGTCTCCCAAGGAGCTGGGACTACAGGCGCACACCACAACGCCCAGCCATTTTTTGGTTGCAGCCAT
>CAUYON010068514.1:0-10503 GCA_963573935.1 Arctocebus calabarensis
CAATTGGGCAACAGTAGAATTTCGGCACGGTTTTCAAATCTTTTCTTACTGTTGGATTTACTATGCCGTCCTGCAGGCGGTGGCTCTTGACCAGGTGCATGTTGAGCGCCGGGCTGTTGGGCAGGATCTTGCCGCAGCCGCTCACGGTGCACAGGATGTTGGTCCGCACGGCCCGGCACAGCTCGCTCACCGACGGCTGGATCAGCTCCCGGGCAGGCGGCACTGGGGCTGCGGGCCGCTGCATCGTCGCCGCGGTCCGCGGCCGGCTGCCCCTCAGCCGGGGTCCCGGGGGCCCCCAAGGGCCCGAGGCGGCGGCGGCTCCCCTCGTGGCTGCCAGAACGGCCGGGGCACCCGCCACCAGAGCCGCGGGCCCAGTCGCCGCCGCCTCCGAGGCCGCCATGGCTCCCGCACTGCCGCCGGCCCGGCTCACAGGCCCTGCTTCTAATTTTTTTCTAAGTCCTAAACTATGGCCAATATTTATAAATCTTCTATGGACATTTAAGAAGAGTAGTTATTTTTCACTGTGGAATAGATGGGTTTTTTTCTTATTTTAATCCGAATTTATTTTATTATTAGCAAAGGGGAACATTTTTATGTTTATTGGTCACATATTTTTTGGACTGCCTTATCCTATCCCTTCCCTTTTCATCTTTGCTCTTATTAATTTTCAAGGGTTCTTGGCTGTTTGCCATTTATGTTGCAACTATTTTGACCCTTTTATTATTAGACTTTTAAATTTGTTTAAGTATTCTTGCCTTATGAAATTTTTAAAATTTTATTTAGTTAAATGCATCAATTTTTTTCTTTCATGGTTTTGTCTTCATATGTTTAGAATAATCTTACACAGTGAAGATCAAATTATTTATTTATTTATTCTATTTTATTTTATTTTTTTGAGACAGAGTCTCACTTTATTGGCCTCAGTATAGTGCCATGGAGTTATAGGTCACAGCAACCTCAAACTCTTGGGCACAAGTGACCCTCTTGCCTCAGCTTCCCAAGTACCTGGTACTATAGGTACCTGGCTATCTTTTTTAGAGACGGGCAGTCTCAGTTTTCCTCAGGTTAGTCTCTAACTCCTGAGCTCAGGCAATCCACCCACCTTGGCCGCCCAGAGTGCTAGGATTACAGACATGAGCCACCATGCCTGGCCAAGCAAATGGTTTGATATTTATTTAATATTGATCTATATTATATATGTATATATATATTTTATATATATATACATATATTCAATAAATTAAGATTATTGTTTACTTCCATTATCTCATTCATATTTCACTTTATTAATTTATTTTAATTAATTCATGGGAGTTTTTTTTTGCAGTTTTTGGCCTTGGCCAGGTTTGAACTTGCCACCTCCAATATATGGTGCCCTACTCCTTTGAGCCACAGGTGCCACCCTAATTTCATATGCAAGAGTTGATGCCTCCCTTAACTTTATTTCACTCACTTAAAATACCATCTTCTTTCTTTTTTTTTTTTTGAGACAGAGTCTCACTTTGTTGCCCTCAGTAGAGTGCCATAGTGTCACAGCTCACAGCAACCTCAAATTCTTAGGTTTAAGTGATTCTCTTGCCTCAGCCTCCCAAGTAGCTGAGACTAAAGGTGCCTACCACAATGCCCAGCTAGTTTTAGAGAAGAGGTCCCACTCTGACTCAGGCTGGTCTCAAACCTGAGAGCTCAGGCAATCCACACACCTCGGCCTTCCAGAGTGCTAGGATTATAGGCATGAGCCACTGCACCCAGCCTAAATAACCATCTTTGAATCATTATGTTTTTGCTTTGACTTTGACTATATCTGATATTAACATGGTGGACAGTGTTTTCTTTTTCTTTGCATTTGCATAGTATACGCTAGCCCATAGACAAGTTTCTTGTTTGCCCTGCTACTTCATCATAGTAGATCAGGAACAAGATTAGATCAGCAGCATGATTAAATCAGTTTTTTAACACAGGAAATACAAAGGACAAGAAGAACAAGTTAAATGATACCGTAGAAGTGTAATCAGCAAAGTCTGGGTTTACAGACAAATGACCCAGTTTCTTTCATAAACAAATTTCAAGGAAAAAAACATAGGCAATAGAGGGGGAACTCCAGATTAAAACAAATTTAAGAGACCTATCAACCAAAGGCAATGTTGTACACATTTTGGATTCTGATTCAAGAAAGTAAACCATAAAAAAATCAGATGATTTTGTCCCCTAGATTAAAAATTTCAATTACAGAATTATGATTCAATAAAATTATAAAAAAAAATAAAAATTTCAATTACTTCTATGGTACTTTAACATGAATCTACACTCATTACTGTGACCTCAAGGACTTGGTCCCCTAACTCTACAGCCTGGTAAAGGTCTCCTCCTCAGTCCCGACCTTCCCACCATGGAGCCAGTCCCATGCTGTCTGAACAAAGTACTCAGAGATATTCTCCTCTCTCCTTCTTTCCTGAACTGACTCCTTCTCATGCTTTGAGTCTTGTGAAATGAAACTTCCCTGATCTGCCCACATAATCACAATGATCTATTTGCCTATTCATTTCCTTCAAAGAACTTCTGTATCTACTTTATCTTCTGTCTCCCTTCTTGACTGTAATGTGCACAAGAGCAGGGACTATGTCCATCTCTGCATCTGCAGGGAGGAGAAATAGAGGCTGGAGAACAAAAGGGAAGGAGAAAAGGTGGCTCCTGCCATCCTTTCCCTTTCCTGATTGATTTTCAGGCATAGGGCACATAAAAGTCATGTGAAATGGCCTGTCTTTATTTCTTTCTGCCTCTACCCCTTTTCTTAGCTTTTTGTTTGCTTTTGCTTTGTAATAAGCTCTGATTTTAGATTATGGTAAGCATTCATTTTGGCAAATATTCTTAGTTTGAAAAACTTTCATTCACTCAGTCATTGCAACAGTGAGTGCCTACTGTATGCAAGGCACTGTGTTCTATCTGAACCTTAAGGTTTTGGTGAAACACAATCCCAGGTGCTTTCCCCAAGACATCGTCCATTCTCCCTTCAAGATGCTGAAGTGCTTTCCATTGCACTTTCCTAGCAGAGGGAGTAGCTCACATCCCCGTGCTATCAATTGCATATATTTCATACATCTGCCAGGGCCATGGAACATATCAGTGGGTTAGACAAAATAGGGAGGGGGGGAGCAAAATTGATTATTTTCCTGTTGTCCACATAATTATGCATTGCTGGGCGCCTTTTCAGATCATTAAAACTATTTATTATTATTATTATTAGAGATGAGGTCTCACTTTGATTCCAGGGCTAGAGTGCAGTGGCAATGTCATAATTCATTGCAGCCTCAAACTCCTAGGCTCAGGTAATCCTCCCGCCTCAGCTTCCCAAGTAGCTGGGACTACAGGTTCTCGCCACAAGGCCTGACTAGTTTTTCTGTTTTTAGTAGAGATGGCATCTTGCTATGTTGCTTAGGCTATTCTCACACTCCTGGCCTCAAGTGATCCTCCTGCCTTGGCCTCTTGAAGAGCTAGCAAGATCACAGGTATGAGCCACCATACCCAGCTTAAAATTCTTTTTGACCTCCAAATACTCAATCCACATCCAAAGAGAAATCTGTGTTAAAAGGAGTTTCAAAGTCTTTCCAGGGGGCAGTGGTATATAAACTCAGTGATTACTTTAAATATTATTATTACCAGGTATATCATTTTTAATTTCTTATATTGCCCAGTACATCATAGTTTTCAAAGTACTTTCATGTGACATACACACACACAAACCACACACACTGATGCTCCTTATGTTATATCCTAATGAACCCATCATAAATTGAAAATAAAGAAATTGAAATGCATTTAATACATCTAATCTGCCTGACATGATATCTTAGCCTGGCCCAAATTCAACGTGCTCAGAACACTTATATTAGCCTATATGTGGGCGAAATCATCTAAGACAAAGCCTATTTTGCAACTAAGGTGTTGAATATTGCATATAATTTATCAAATACTCTATTGAAAGTGAAAAACAGAATGTTTGTATGGGTAGCTAAAGTTAGCTTTTGCACCATCATAAAGTTGAAAAATTATTAAGTAGGACCATTAAGGCAGGGACTGTATGTTTACATATATTCCATATACTAATATAGTTAGTTATTGTTAAATAATAGGCAATCAAGAAATTATGTTGAGTGAAAGAACTGTATTTGTGGAACTGCTTGGAACCTGAGATAATGTAGGAATTTAAGGATGGTGGATTGGTTAGAATTCTAGCGGAAAATAGAATTTACTCTGATATTCTAAAAAGACACTTTAAAGAAGGGACTACTCACAGAAATGAGATATGGACAGGGCAAGAAGAACAAAGAGCAGAGATTAAGGCACCTAGCCTCACAGGGAAGCTGTTATGGGCCCTAGGAGTGTGGGCACAAAGAGAACTGGGATCTTGGAGGAGTTGGCATGGCCATCCAGAGGCAAGAAGCTAGCTACTGCCAGTGTCCCAGGGCCAAGTAGGGAAGATGAGGAGGAAAAGGCTTCCAATCACTGTCCAACCTCTGGCAGGGCTATCCTTTAACCGAGCCCTGCCTGGACCCAATAGACAAGGGAACCAGATGCTGCAGTCTGAGTTTCAGCCTTCCAGGCACAGAGTGGGAGGAGAAAAATTAGAGGATGAGGTGGAGGCAGCAACATGGAGAATAATTTGCAATGAAGCAAAATGAATGTGGGTTGGGAAAACAAGGTCAGTTTTCCTCGGGGAGGAAACAGTATTGCTTCCAGAGAAGACAGATGGATACATGAATACTGCCCAGCCCTCTTCACAGGCTGTTCGCAGGACTAATGCAAAATGATGGACATGAGGATTAAGGGTTCACCCAAGAGAAGGCTGTGCTCTAGGGCTGCCTTGCTAGTATTTCTAGAGCCACTCCCTTGCTGGTCCCAGTTGCTAAGAGCTGGGGAACCAGTGAATGGGATTAGGCTGAGTCATCCCTCAGAAAGGAGAAAATGACACTCTTACCTGTCAGCATAAATGGTAATTATTCCCATTTCCTCCAGAACTATCCTCCTTCCTCCTAACTTCAACAGCGCTTTCTGTCTCCAATTAGTCTTACAGTAATATTCTAAAGGTACCATGTATGCACGCAAGGCAGTGGTGTAGAAATTAGAAAGCATTTTTCTTCCCAGAGAGGTCATTGTTAAAAGGGAAAAGGAGGCTGACAGTTTTGGAATGCCAACATGTGCTGGGTACCACCTAGGCACAATCTCAGGCCACCTCATTTCCCCTTTAGCACAAGGAGGTAGGCTCTAATGCTATCCCATTTTCCAGATGAGGGAGACTGAGACTTAAAAATATGAAGAAATCTGGTCCTGTTGATTTATTTAATGAGCAAAAAAATGGTTTTGTTTTCTGGTTAGGCATAAAAATCCTTTTGGTGAGGGAGCCTCTGTGTGCGAGAGAGAGAGAGAGAGAGAAAGAGAGGAAGATGGTATACTATGGAAACTCTTTGTATTTTCTGCTCAATTTTACTATGAATCTAAAACTGCTCTAAAATATAGTTTATTAATTTTACAGGGAATTGGTTCTATTCATTAGGCCGAAGTTCTGGGCTCTAAAAACAGTATCAATTTAGATGGAGGGAGGAGAAAGTTGTAGAAAGAAACATACACTCCCACCAACACACATATATTTATTCCACATCCCGGGGTGGGGGGTGGGAGGAAGGAGAGGGAAACAGAACTGGGCCACATTTTTAAGGTAGCAGCTACGTGGGTTTATGCATCAGCCCAGATCCCATTCTGTGTAGGAATCTCTGCCTTTTTTTTTTTTTTTTTGAGACAGAGCTTCAACCTGTCACCCTGGATAGAGTGCAGTGGCATCGCAGCTCACAGCAACCTCCAAATTCTAGGCTCAAGCGAGTCTCTTGCCTTCACCTCCCAAGTAGCTGGGACTACAGGCGCCCACCACAACGCCCGGCCATTTTTTGCTTGCAGCTGGCATTGTTGGTTGGCTGGCCCGGGCTGGATTCGAACCCGCCAGCTCAGGTGTACGTGGCTGGCACCTTAGCCGGTTGAGCCACAGGCGCCGAGCCAGGAATCTCTGCTTTTATCTATCCTTTTCATTTCTCATAAGTATGTGTAGGAATTATGGCAGCTAAAGTTGGGTAATGGGAATTTTCTGTGTAAAGAAGGCAGGGTAATGGGTATGAATCAGGTCATAATCAAAGTGTGAGGAGCTGGGATGGGCATGTGTGCATGTGTGTGAGTGTATGTGTGTTCACATGTGTCTTTACCATGTGCATGGCACTTGGCCTACTTCACTTGATATTGTTGGGTTTTCCACTCTATGTTTTCTGTCTCTGGATTTTATTTAGCAGCCAAATGAATGCATATGTGTAGGATATAGCACAGCATATCATAAAAAAATCCTTAATAAATATTGGCTGAATTTACAAATAATGAATGAATAAATGATGACAGCCACATTAGTACTGAAAGATGAGCTACAAAATAAGTAATTCTTAGCCCCTTGCCTTTATTATCCCTGTTTTGTGATATCACACATATCTTTGGTCTCCAACATAAGGCTGAAGATTTCACTATTATTGTTGCATAGGCCATTATCCATTATTATATGACACTATTTTTGCCTTTTTCTCTCTGCACTGCCAAATTCCAATTATTCAAGGGAAGGAGGGAAGACATTAGGAGGGGTTACTACAGTGAAACAGTCTTAAAGAACACATTCCTCAGTGTGAAATAAAAGGACATTCCTTCTCTACCAATTGTTTTCAGTCTTCACCCACACATTGCTGTGGGCTCTAGACAGAACCAGGAATCTGTAGTGTGGGTTATGAAGCTGTGTCTCATTTACAAAACAATCCTAGACTCTTCCTGTACCTTTTAATGAGATCCATCTCTGCCTGATCCCTCTTGCTGAGGAGCAGGTTTCGACTGTTTTCGAAGATATCTTCAATCTGGTCTGGCCAGAGGAAAAGAGTGCTGTTCAATTTGATGTCCTCATCTGCAAAACATATACAGTCAGCCTCAGGACACTCTTTGGCAAGGTCAGAGTGTGGGGAATCAATTCTGCAGAATAAGAAGCCGGTGTATGGTTAGATGAAAGACAATTTATTGAGCACTTACCCAGGGCCATGCTGGAAGGTAGCTGGTATTATTATCCTTGTTTGTTGTAAGGCTGAGAAATCAAGCCTAATGTTAAGCCAAGTGGCCAAGTCTACACTGCTAGAAGGCAGAGCAGAATTAGAATCTAAGTCTAACCAACATCCCAGGTCGGGTCTGGGTAAAGTCAGAAACCTGGTAGAAGTTCTGGTTCCAGGCTCGGCGCCTGTGACTCAAGAGGCTAAGGCACCAGCCATGTACACCTGAGCTGGCCATTTCAAATGCAGCCCAGACCCACCAAACAACAATGATGGCTGCAACTAAAAAATGGCCAGGCATTGTGGTGGGCGCCTGTAGCCCCAGCTACTTGGGAGGTGGAGGCAGGAGACTCACTTGAGCCCAGGATTTGGAGGTTGCTGTGAGCTGTGGTGCTACAGCACTCTATCCAGGGTGACAGCTTGAGGCTCTGTCTCAAAAAAAATAAAAATAAAAATAAGTTCTGGTTCCACATGTCAAACTATATCCCATCTTCTAAGTCTCAGTTTTCCTTTTGGTTAAATGCCAGTAGTAGTATAAAAGCCAGATGCGCTACCCATCTTGTGACTCTGGTCTATTAAAATGTTCTGGATTTCTTTGTAACTTTAGGGAGACAGAGACCACAAAGAAAGTGAGAGGGTCTTGGGTGCACACACATGGTTGAGGGCACAGCTCATGAACTTGCAGGTTTATGGTTAAGGTGACCACTTTTCTTTTTTTTTTTTGAGACAGAGCCTTAAGCTGTCACCCTGGATAGAGTGCTATGGCATCACAGCTCACAGCAACCTCCAATTTCTGGGCTTAAGCGATTCTCCTGCCTCTGCCTCCCAAGTAGCTGGGACTACAGGCGTCCGCCACAACACCCGGCCATTTTTTGGTTGCAGCCATCATTGTTGTTTGGTGGGCCCGGGCTGGATTCGAACCCGCCAGCTCAGGTGTATGTGGCTGGCGCCTTAGCCCATTGAGCCACAGGTGCCAAGCCTGGTGACCACTTTTCACTCCCAGTCCCCATCTCTCCCTACCGTCCACTTCTCTTTGACTTACATTGTGAATACTAGGTAATTCACAGACATTTTCAGATGGTAAATGACTTGTGGAAAACATAATAAATTTTCCTTCAGAACCTGGTCTTCAAAAAACTCTAACTTAACTCAAGAAGCCTTTCAAGCGACCCTGAAATCCTTTCTTTCCTTTTAAGGCATGCAAGAGCATGAAGGATAGTGTTCTGGCCTCTCAAAAGGAAATTATAGATGAGTGACATCTACCCACTTACAAGAAGGATTCTGCATTTAGAAGTGATGTTTCCAGCAATACTAGACACAAGATGCCAAGACGGGCATCTAGGAAGCAGAGGTCAAACCTCTAGATAGGTTTTCTTTTTTTCTAACAAAATTCCTTGTGCGATTCAAATTCCTGTGGGTAAGAGTATGGAATTAATGCCTTTAACATGTGGGGGCACTTGAAAAACATCTCTCCTTAAATTTATTTATTTTTTATTTTTTTGTTTTTTAAATTTTATTTCATCACTTATTTTTTATTTCTTTCCTTTTTTTTTTTTTTGTTGAGAAACAGTCACACCCTATGCCTCTGAACAGAGTTCAGTGGGCATGGTAGCTCACTGCAACCTCAGATTCGGGCTGTGGGCATCCCACTGCCTCAGCCTCTGGAAGCCGCTGGGACTACAGGCGCTTGCCATGGTGCCCGGCTGGGTTTTTCCATTTTTTTCATGAGTCGGGGTCTCACTCTCCACTCAGGTGAGTCTCGAATAATATATAATATATATATTTTATATATTATATGTATTATATATGTATACATATATATTTATATATAATATATCTTATATTATATATATCTGTATATATATATTTTGTATATATGTGTGTGTGTGTGTATATATATATTTTTTTTTGAGACAAGGTCTTACTCTATTGCCTGGGGTAGAGTACAGTGACATCATCACAGTTCACTGCAATCTCAAATACCTCAAGCAATCCTTATGCCTCAGCCTCCCTAGTAACTGCAACTATTGGCACATACCACCACACCTGGCTAACTTTTCTATTTTTTGCAGAGATGAGGGTCTTGCTCTTGCTCAGGCTGGTCTTGAACTTCTGGCCTCAGGCAATTTTCCCATGTCAGCCTTCCAAAGTGTGAGCCACTGTGCCTGGCCATAGGATTTGTTATGTTATATTTACAAGTACAAAATATACATATCCATATGCATTACATGTACACAGAAGGCTTTGGACTTACTGGGCAAATCTGCATAGTCCATCAAGAACTCCAGCCGTTCACTTGCATTTCTAAGTTGCCTCCTGAGTTTGAACACAGTGACATCACTGGATTTCTTTAAGTATTCAATGAGGAATACCAGCTCCTCAGTGTTGGAAGGAACCTCACTGACTTTGTCAGCAATGGTGCTGTACTGATTACAAATGCTACAGAGAAAAAAAGGTATTTTAATGATCATGATCATGATCATCATCATAAATGACCTTCTTGTAATACTTCATGCTAAATAGATGTAATTCCTATCTGTAGACTAGAACAATAGTTTCCCATTTTTTTCTACCTGTAAATCCTATAATAACACATGCATACCAAACTCCAAGGAAATATAACAATAGTAATGATTATATGTCTTGTATGAAGTCCTTATGAAGTGCCATGCCCTATTCTAATCATTTACATAAATTCAATCCTCATAACAATTCTAAGGGGTAGGTACTATTATTATTATTTTTATTATTATTATTTTGCAGTTTTTGGCCAGGGCTGGGTTTGAACCTGCCACCTCCGGCATATGAGGTTGGCGCCCTACTACTTTGAACCACAGGTGCCGCCTGGTAGATACCATTATTATCTACATTTTATAACAGAAGAAAGTGTGACTGAGTAACTTTATCCAAAGCAACATGGTATGTAGATGTCAGAGCAAAGATTTGAACGTAGGTCAACTGACTCCAAAGTTCATACTTTTAACAAATATACACCATACTATCTCTCATGGGTAGAATCCAGATTTAGACCAAAACAACAAGAACACCACCACTACTAACAACACTCTCCCCTCACATTTTAGTCTGAAGTAGAGAACTCAATTAATTTGTAATCATTACTAGTTAACAGCACACCAGCAAGTTTATCCTCATGTGCTTCAGGTAACCTCTAGTGGCAGAGAGAAAGTTATATTCAACTACTACACCTGGCTAACTTTTTTTTTTTTTGAGACAGAGCCTCAAGTTGTCGCTCTGGGTAGAGTGTCGTGGCATCACAGCTCACAGCAACCTCCAATTCCTGGGCTCAAGCGAGTCTCCTGCCTCTGCCTCCCAAGTAGCTGGGACTACAGGCGCCCACCACAACGCCCGGCTATTTTTGTTTGGGTTGCAG
>CAUYON010068517.1:0-31554 GCA_963573935.1 Arctocebus calabarensis
AGTGATCAAGAAAATGCCATGAAGGCTATCTGTAACAGTACGATGAAAACATTTCTGAATGTATATGAATCATGCCCTATGATTGCACCAATGTACAGAATTATGATTCAATAAAATTATAAAAAAAAAAAAAAAGAAAAATTAACCAGGTGTGGTGACACCTACAACCAGCTACTCAGGAGGCTGAGGCAGGAGGATCACTTGAACCCAAGTAGTTTGTGGTTGCTGTGAGCTATGATCACCTCACTGCACTCTAGCCTGAGTAGCAGAGCAAGCCCCATCTCTTACAAACACAAACAACCCCCCCAAACCAAGAATCCCTATGAAAGACCAGTAAAGGCAGCTTTGTCTTGTGTTTGAAGAGAGGAAGGAGATCCAAAAGCAAAGACTGCTCTTTTGATGAAGTCTCACCAACTTGGGTGCTGGAGTCTTGGCACAATGTATGGTCAAGTGTAGTGAGAATCCAACAGCTTATGTTCACCACTTATTAGCTGAGTGGCCTTGAGCACTTTCCTTCATTTCTGTGCCTTTCTTTCCTCATTTGTAAAGAGGGAGTTGCCATGATACTTACCTCATAGATCACCATAAAGGTGAAATGAGTCGTTACAGTGAAGGTTTTAATGACAATTCATAGTAAGAGCTCAATTAATATTAGCTGTCACTGTTATAACCATCATCATTATTATTATTAAATGCTAAAGGAGTAGATTAGCATGAATACATTAAATACAAAAGGCAAGAAATTAAGCTTTCTACTCATCGGCATAATTTTCATCCTTTATTAGTTCTATCTAGAATTACCTATGAGTAAATAAATCAAGTCATGAGGCAATGCACACATCCTACTAAGTACTCGGTAAAGGATAATGAGCAGCTGGAGTAACAAGAGCAACAGACAGGACCACATCTGAATAGGAGAGTCCGCATCTCTCTCTCTAGCTCTGAGATTCCAAGCAAGTGGCCGGAAGGCACAGCAGGCCAGAGACGCCTTCTTCCTGAAATCACTGCGCATTTTGAAAAGCTCTGCCCTTTTTGACTGTGGTGACCAACTTGCTTTTAACTCTTGCTTTTAGGGACAGATGTTAAAATTCAGCAGCATGGCCCCAGATTTAGACCGTCTAAATGAGCTCGGGTACAGGTTACCCCTGAACGATAAGGAAATCAAAAGGATGCAGAATCTGAACCGTCACTGGGCTCTGATCTCCTCCCAGACTACAGAAAGATTCAGGTAAACAGGAGATGCTCTTGTCTTGCTCTGTTTTATGCTATTGTAGCAAATACCACAGGCTGAGTAATTCGTAAAGAATATACAGTAGTGTCTCGGCGCCTGTGGCTCAACAGGCTAAGGCACCAGCCACGTACACCTGAGCTGGTGGGTTCGAATCCAGCCCGGGCCTGCCAAACAGCAATGACGGCTGCAACCAAAAAATGGCCAGGCGTTGTGGTGGGCGACTGTGGTCCCAGCTACTAGGGAGGTAGAGGCAAGAGACGCACGTGACCCCAGGAATTGGAGGTTGCTGTGAGCTGTGATGCCACAGCACTCTATCTAGGGTGACAGCTTGAGGCTCTGTCTCAAAAAAAAAAAGAACATACAGTAGAACTTCTATAAGTTGACCACCCAAGGGACTGTAACAACCTGGTCAATATATGGAGGGGTCGCCGTGAGGGATTAGGCCTTCTGTGGTAACATGTACATGCGGGGCATGTCCAGTCTGTGAAAATTAGGTTACCCAAAGGAGGCGGTCAATGTAGGGAAGTGGTCAACTGTGTATTTATTTCCTCACAGTTCTGGGAGGTAGGAAGTCCAAGATCACAGTTCTGGGAGGAAGTCCAAGATCAAAGTGTGAGCAGGGTCAGTCATTCAGTGGGAGTTATTCATTGCTTTCAAAATGACGCCCTCTTGCCGTATCCTTAGGAGGGAAGGGATGTGATGTCCTCACAGGGAGGAGGAAGGTGGAAGGGCAAGCGTGCTTAACACGGCATGAATTTCCTTATAAGGGTCCTAATCCCATTCACTAGAGAGGAGCCCTCGTGGCCTAATCACTTCTTAAAGTCCCCACCTTGTAGGACTGTCTCACCGACCATTGAGTTTCAACACTTGAATTTTGGAGGGGACGCATTCAAATCATAGTGTCAGTGTCTGAATGTATCAGTGGAGTGTAAGTTCGTGATTTGCGTATATTTATGAATTCTGGTCTGTCCAAGAATATTGACACAATTTGATCTAAAAGTGGGAAATTCAAATTGCAAAGTATTTTTCCAGTTTTGATGGACTAAATAGTGCTTTAATCAGAAAAATTTTTTAAATAAGACCACATTAATGGTACATGCATAATTTTTATCATTTAGAAAAACTTTAAACTTAATGCTTTTTTTCAATTTTCTTTCTTTTTTTAAATTTTATCTCCGAACTTGAAAGCTTTGTGATGGTCCAGTTAGAATCGGAAGCAGAGATTACTTAATCTAGTTTTATATACTAGAGATATAAAAATAAGGAGCAAAATAATCACTGTTCCTTGTCCCTCATTCTGTCAGTAAGTTGCAGTCATTTTTGCTTCAACATCAAACTTTCTTGGAAAAGTGTGAAACATGGATGGAATTCCTGGTTCAAACGGAACAAAAGTTAGCAGTAGAGATTTCAGGCAATTACCAGCATCTTTTGGAGCAGCAGAGAGCACATGAGGTAAGTTACACCAGTAGATTTGGGGGTAATAAAAAGTTTTAGACCCGTGACTGATGCTATAAAATGCCATGTGGGAGAATTAAAATCCTGTACCTTGTACAGAGTCTGCTCAAAGGCAGACATCACTTGTGCCTTCTTTTAAGTTTGAGGCTTTGATATCTTAGTTAGAAAAATGTGATCCATTTCTCTGCTCCACAGTTGGGTATAAGCACCTGTCAGGCTTCAGCACCTTGCAGGGTATAATGCTGAAATTGTGGCAAAAGACTACTTACTGGGGGGTGGGTGGGGTTGGTATAAAGAGTACAGAGAGTTACACAATGTCCAAATTGAGTTGGAAACCACAACATTAATATTGCCAAGGCTAATTGCTTAAGGGTCTATGCTTTGATCAAAAGTCATTAAAAATTGGGTGTTCTTTAAAAAACGTATATGAATTTTATAAAAGGAAAAGCGATCAGTGATCTCCCAGTGTACTCCCTGATCAAATTCCATTATAATTATTTCTCAAGAAACACAGAGAAAGAATCATATGCAAAAAGCATGTTAATTAACTGGTCAACAATTACTCACTATTTACTATTTACTGGTGTAACGAAGTTGTTTTGTGTGCTTCTGAAATGCACATGAAGAGATGGGATTTACCGATGGGCAGAAAAGGCTTAATTCAGAGCCTAAAAGAAAATGAAACTATTTTTAAAGCATTTTGCTAAAATTTTAAAAATAGAGAATTAAAGATGTACAAGGTATTTTTAAATACAGTTTTACTGAACTGACAGATGGTGAAATAAAAGACAACAGAACAAAACTGCAATGAGATACATACTATTTCACACCCCCTAGGATGGCTACGATGGAACAGGCACCAATGTTGGTGAGGGGCAGAGAAGTAGGAGCCTGCTGGTGGGTGTGTAGAGTGGCAAAGCCACTCTGAAAAAGTTTGGCAGTTCCTCGAAATGTTAAACACGGAGCACAATAATTCCACTCTTAACTATCTACCCAAGATAAATGAAATGTGTGTCCATGCAAAAACTTGTAGAAGTGCTTGTATATTGATCATAGTGGCCCTATTCATAACAGCCAAAAAATGGAACCAGCCCAAATGTCCATCAACTAATGGATGGATAAGTAAATTGTGATAGATTCATATAATAATATTATCCAGTAATAAAAAAGAATAAGGTCCTGATACTTGGTGCAGCATGGACGAATCTTGAAAACTAAAGCTAAAGGAAAGAAACCAGTCACAAAAGACTATAAATTGCATAATTCCATTTATATGAAACGTCCAGGATAGGCAAAACCTGAGCTATCACATGGATTCGTGGTGGGTTAGGACTGGAGGACTGGGGGAAAGTGGGGAGTGATTGCTAATGCTAATGAATGTGGAATTTCTTTTTTCAGGTGATAAAAATATTGTAAAATCGATTGAGGTGATAGTTTCCCAAGTCTTTAAATATAATAAAAGTTTTTAAATTGGGCAGCTTAATGAGTGAATTATGGGGTAGGCAAATTAAAACTCAATAAAGCTATTTAAAAGACAGTGGAAATAATTTGAAACACCTTCTATTGAGATTTTTAATAATGGAATGATTTTTTAACCTAATTAAATTGAGAAACAGTTCAAAAGGCCAGGAAAAGAGGAGGCTTTTTTTTTCCTTTAGCTTTTTCAAAGGTCCCAGGCTATTCTCTATGTCTGAAAATAGACCATAGTTTTTGCACAGAATAAGCAAGAAAACAAATTGAACATTGACTTAACTGTATTAGGTGGTTTGGAAAGAACGAAGGGAATCATAACTCTACTTTTAGTCATATAGTTTTAGTAAAGCAAAAAACTACACTTTATCTTGAAGCATATCTGAATAGATGATTTAAAAATAAATCACTTCTGGCTTGGCGCCTGTGGCTCAACGGGCTAAGGCGCCAGCCACATACACCTGAGCTCGCAGGTTCAAATCCAGCCCGGGCCACCAAACAAACAATGACGGCTGCTACCAAAAAATGGCCGGGCGTTATGGCGGGCGCCTGTAGTCCCAGCTACTTGGGAGGCGGAGGCTGGAGACTCGATTGAGCCCAGGAATTGGAGGTTGCTGTGAGCTGTGATGCCATAGCACTCTATCCAGGGTGACAGCTTGAGGCTCTGTCTCAAAACAACAACAACAACAAAAAATCACTTCTGCATTGCAGGATTTCACACATTTCCTGATTTAGCTGGGTATACTTTTTAGAATCTTGCTAAAACCAGAATATTTGGAAAGTTAACAGAGAACTGGTCTCTCAAATCAGGCACTCCAAAGTACATTCTTCCTTCTTTTTTAAAAAATCATAGTTGTTTCAAGCCGAGATGTTCAGTCGTCAGCAGATTTTGCACTCGATCATTGTTGATGGGCAGCGTCTTCTAGAACAAGGTCAAGTTGATGACAGGTAAGATCTTGGGTAACTTAGTATGAAGAAATCTTCTGCAAATTAGTCATTTTCTTTTTAATGAGCAGATTACAGGGCATGTATCCAGTCTTCCTCAGGCAACTGTATTACAGAGGAGCCTCAGTAACAGGAGGAAAGGCAAATCTTTTTAGAGAACAAGCCCTTGTCTTGTATGAAGGACGTAGAGTAGTTGGAAATCATCTAGCCAATCTTCGCTAGCCCTGTGTAGGGACTGGAATTAATGACAAGACCAGAATGAATTGTATCAGTGATGTAGCTGTGATTTGTAAACAGGTGCTTCTAATATTCTTATGTAATTAGGCAGAAATTCATCTCTCTTACTTATAGAAAAAATACCCGATGTGAACTGATTTGACCAAGGTCACTGGGACTAAGTGGCAGTACTTTCAGGACTAGCACCCCGGGTCTGGTTTCCAGTGAGTACTGGGTTGTACTAGGCAGCTTTTTCATACCGATTCTCCATATTTGAAAATGGTTTGCTGCCTTAGATCAGATGACTACATTCAACGTGAAATCCTTCCTCTTCATTTATGTAGCGAGTTGTCGCTTTATTAAACATGCAGAAGTAAAACTCTAGCTTGTGAATTGACAAAATTCACATTTTCTAGAAACAATACTTATTTTATCCCTTCTTTTCGTGGTGATTTGGAGTGTGAACGTCATTTGTTTTTATTACATATGTGCATCTTTCCCATAGTTAGGCCCAGTAGTTCTGATTATAACTGTTAGTATTTTTCAAAAACTTAAAAAAATAAATCATTTTTATTGAGAGTTTTGTTTTTGATGTTTTAGAAGCCATTTCAGTTTTAAGTGGATATTGCTTTGGAAGTACATGAAAGATTTTCGTGGATAAGCTTGGAACAACAAAATGTGATGTCATATTTATTCTATTCTAAGTAAGCCAAACTTAAATGTGAGCTTTCTTGAGCATTTTCTGAAGACTAAAACAAATTCAAACGCAATTAACTTTTATCTTTTGCTTTATCATGTCTTAGCCAACTCCGTAACAATATTATAAACTTTCAAGTCATTAAGTAAAATAAAATTTAATATTCACAGGCAAGCCAACATCTATTAAATTTTAAATGCTATCATTTAGAAGAAACACCAACAAGATGAAAATTGGAGCTTGGACTTCAGAATAAAAAATTTTGAAAGTTACAAGTGAAAAAAAAAAAATCACATTAGCGCCTGCTGACAATGGGAAGGCCCCAGGTTACAAATGCATTGTGCTCTAAAAGTTAACTGTTGTTAAGTTTTGTTTTTTAGAGCCTGGAGTTCAGCATGGGTAACAATGTCATGTTCTAAGTAGTCCCTCAGGCTGGCAAGTACGGCAGGACAGCTTGGTTGAGCAAAGTGAAGGCAGGGGCTGCAAAGGGGTCTTGTATAAGTTACCTGGCAGGTAAAACGACACAGAAGGATTTTTGCCTGGTCCAGCGTGTTCTCAAGTCCTAACATTACATTTTTCTGAGTTGAGAGATACCTATAACTTTTAGGGGAGTATCATGAGCCTAATTTATCACATTTGAATTTTACTGCAATTGATTATTCATATATACACATATGCATTGGGTTTGAAAAACAGGTATACACATTTTAAGTGCTATCATGTATGTATTACTTTTTGAAGTTGATTTGAAGGTACAGTTACTGGTCAAATGTAGTTAAACATGCTACACATATCCATTTTTACCTGCGATTTGCACACTTTTTAGGACTGATCAATTTTACTCCCAACAAGAGCTCATAAAATGGTACTCATATACCCCTGGTATATGGATGTGTGTTCATGTGCATGTATGTGTAAAATATCAGAATTTTCTTTCAAAACTGAAAGTCATCATCTAAACCTAACTACTTACTATATGGATCTATGTTTAAAATGAGAGACCATAAGACACTTTTTGCCAGGGCTTTATTTAGTACTTTTTGTTTTTAATACTGTCTTTATTGACCATGACTATGTGTTATTAATCTCTTCTAGTTTTGGAGACTCATAACACATTTGGCTATAAAATCGAAATTTATAGTGGCTCCAGGTAATGGGAGGTAATCAAGAATAAAAGAATCCACTATAGTAAATCAAAATACTATTCGAAGCCACCCTCAAGAGAGATTCTGAAGAAGATGTGTGGTACATATTCGAAGGGTCAGGAGAAAATTTCTAAATATGGGTCAAAAATGTTTTCACATAGTAAATGAGAAAATCTCATGAATGTTATTTCAATCAGGTTGATAAAAATATCTCAGATTTCATGTGAAGCCCGCACACCGTATCCCATGATTGAACTAATGTACACAGCTATGATTCAATAAAAAAAATAAAAGCTTAGATGAAAGAACGTCTGTTTATAATGTGGTTTACTGAGTATTACAACTCCACTGTTAAGAACTACTGCTCAGAAGAAAAGACATTCCTTCCAAAATATTACTGCTCATTTAACAATGTACTAGTCAGCCAGGAGCGCTGATGGTGAGGTACAACAGGTGAAAGTTGTACACTACATCCATTCTGCAGCTCGTGGATCAAGGAGTAATTTTTGCTTTTAAATATTATTATTTAAGAAATACATTTAAGAAGGCTATAGCTGCCAGAGATAGTGATTCTTCTTACGGATCTGAATAAATGGAAAACATTCTGGAAGAATTTACCGACCTAGATGTCATTAAGAATATTTGTGATTCATGGAGGAGGTTAAAATATCATTATCAACAGGCGTCTGGAAGAAGCAGATTCCAACATTTGTGGATAACTTTGGTTCCAGACTTCTTGAAGTAGCTGCAGATGTTATGGAAATAGCAAGGTAATTGGACTCAGAATTGGACCTTGAAAATATGACTGAATTAAAAAAAAAAAAAGAAAATATGACTGAATTGCTGCAATCTCATAATCAAAATATAATATATATGGAGTTACTTCTTTTGGATAATCAACTCCATAAGAGAACTAAGGTACTTCTGGTGAAGCTGTTATGAATTATGAACAGCAACAGATTTAGAATATTTCATAAACTTAGCTGAAAAAGCCTCAACAGTGTCTGACAGGAATGACTGTAATTTTGAAAGAAGTTTTATTGTGGGTAAAATGCTATCAACAGTATCACATGACCTAGAGAAGTCTTTTGTGAAAGGAAGATTCAATACATGTGACAAACTTCATTGTTATTTTATTTTATTTGGGGGGGCAGTTTTTGGCTAGGGCTGGATTTGAACCTGCCAACTCTGGCATATGGGGCCTGCGCCCTACTCCTTTGAACCACAGGTGCTGCCCTGTTATTTTATTTTAGAAATTGCTACAACCATTCAATCCCTCAGGAACCATCACTTCGATCAGTCACCAGCCCTCGTCATCAAGACCAGACCCTCAACAAGCAAAGAGACTTTCCAAAGTCTCAAATGACTATTAGCAATTTTTAACAAATAAGTATTTTTACTTAGGATACATATATTTTAGACACAGTGTTATTATACTCTCAACAGACTATAGTATAATAAAAACATCTTTGATATGCAAAGGGAGATTAAAAAATTCATATGACTTACTTTATTGAGGCATTCATTTTATGGTGGTGGCACTGAACCCACAATATTTCTGAGGTGTTCCTATATATATGTATATCATATATGTTGTATATAAAGTAATAGTTTCACAATTAAAATTTCACTCTCTGATTTACACTATGCACACTTCAAATGCTCAGTAGCCCATGTGGTTCGTGGCTACATAGATGTAAAGTATTTCCTTCATTGCCGAAAGTTCAATTTGACAGTGCTGCACTAGTCAAGACAAGAGGGGAAGAATAATGACTTTTTTTTTCCCAACTAGAGAATCACGAAACAGCATACTTTTTGCAGAGAATTAAAAACATTTTTCATTAATGAAACATAAATTATAATGCCAAGGGTAAAGAGAGATGTAATTGAATTTTTAGCCATAGGCAAGATTATGGCCTGTATGTCATGCTAAGTAACTTAGAATTTATACTCTAGGCCAGGGCATATTTCCACAATAATGTTCCTGTAAGCAGGAATTCATGAGATATAAATTGGTACTGAAAAGGAAAAAAGGGGGGGGGAGAAAGATTTTACTGACATACAGAATTTTCTTCAAATCCAAATCCAACATTTTGCTGTCTCATCATTCGCACGAGTAGATTAAATATGCTAACATGCCATCTAAAAATGTATCATTTAAATGTATTCCAAAACTCAAGTAAAAATGAAATGTTTGCCTAGATAAAATGTTCCATCCGCTCTTTACTCTATTAGTGGTAAGCCCCAGTCTCAGAACTTTATATTTAGTCCGAAAATTGTTCTATCTATCTATCTATCTATCTATCTATCTTTATTTAACTGTTTTCAGTATCTTTTGGCTTTCTTCCAATTTATTTACAAAAATAATTGTTTCCCTTTTTTCCTCTTCCTTAATTGAATGTTTCTGATATATTTTGTTTACATGTTAGAGTTGGTACTTTTCCCCCTTCCTGACTCTACATCTTAAATATTAAACTTATTTAGTTACCAGAGATATTTCCAGGCCAATTCTGACATGTCACTTTATCATGCAGTTAAAATATCAGGTCCCCCACTATCAACTGGACCCTTGGTGACAGCTGTTCAAAAACTTGTAGAGTTAATCAACCACCATCATTCTGTTTGATGCTGGAGCCCAAGGATTTAATGGCTATAATTAAGTTTGTTTCCTTAGGAGAATAGAATTACGGATACTTGTTTTTTCCCTTATGATCCAACTGATTATGCTTCATCAAGCTTGAGCTTGTTTGGATATTTTAGGAGTTTCCTCAGCTGGTGTTTCCTTTTTTCCCCTAAATTAGTAATTATATACACTGTTGCAAATCCTGGCAACCAATGAATATTAGAACACTTGATTCATTTGCAGCTATGATCTGCCCGTTTATGTTTTCTGGTATTTTAAGTCATTTATTTTACTAATGAGGTTTTAAATTTCCTTTTTAATACTAGTTTACTGGATGTGAATTGCTTTTTTTATTTGCATGTCAATTAGGTGGCAATTGAATGTATACAAATATGCTTTTATAAAGTCTGCATTTTGTTATGCTCATAAAGTAGCACATTTAAATTTATATGAAGACAAGATAACCATGATTCTTGACCTTTATTTTAGCATTTTAAAATAAACTATTTTTGTTTCACTTTTTTTTCTTTTTTCCTGACAGGGTTTTCCTTTGTTGCACGGGCTGGAATACGATGGCATCACCAGAGCTCACTATAACCTCAAATTCCTGGGCTCACACAATTCTCCTGCCTCAGCCTTCTAAGTAATTAGGATAACAGGAACAAGCCAGGCACCTGGCTAACAGTTTTTGAAAATGTGCATGGAGTCTGGGGACTTTTGTTATGTTACAAACTGGTCTAGTACTTCTGGATTACTGCAATCCACCCACCTGGCTCTGCCAAAGTGAACCACCACACCCAGTCCTATTTCACTTTTTCAGCATCTGTTAAGTATGAAAATGCAGAAATGTCTTGAGACAATTTAGCTGCTCTCTCATTTACAATTTCTATGCACCTAAAATGCTTAATCTAAGGCTCAAGAAATGAACTACTTCTGAGAACACCTTTTCATAATCTTAAACCATACATACTAACATGTATATGAATATGTATGAATCTGCGCATATGTGTGTATGTAAAAGTTACAGCGTGTGGAAGACAAAACAAATTGTTCATTGTTTCAATTTACAACATTGGTTCACAGTAGTTCATGCCTGTAATCCAAGCTCTCTAGGAGGCCGAGGCAGGAGGATCAATTCAGTCCAAGGAGTTCAAGATCAGCCTGAGCAAGAGTGAGGCCCCACCTCTACTAAAAATAGAAAAATTAGTCAGGTGTGGTGATGGACACTTGTAGTCCCAGCTACTCAGGAGACTGAGGCAGGAGGATTCCTTGAATGTAGGAGTTTGAGGTTGCTGTGAGCCAGCTGATACCATAGCACTCTAGCTTGGGGCAACAGAGTGAGACTCTGCCTCAAAAAAATAAAATACTATACTGGACTGCTCATATTAAAATCAACCAAAAGTGAGATTATGTTACAGATTTATTCCTATCAGAGTAAATCTACAAGGGAAACATATCCTTTCTTTCTAACTGAAAATTATAAATTATCAACTCTACTAAAAAGGTTTTCCTAATCTGGAGGGAGAAAATTGTTCTTTTGTTCCCATAGTTCTCTTTGTACGCCTTTAAGATTTTGTAATGGGATTCCACCTTAATCTCCCATCTAAATTTGTAAGTACAAGAAGGCATGGATTACACTTCAAATAGCAGTATGTGAAATTCTAGGCTCACCTCCTTGCCATTACGTAAATGTTTATTGAAAAAATGTCTGCTCTGTAACATAGATTAGAAAAGATATGGAAGTTTCAAGTTGATGTCATCATTTTGGTGACTGATAAAATTTGATGACAGAATAATAAATTATTTGCTATAGAGGTATATTGAAAACTGGCCTGTCAACCAAATTCGCCATTGTGTATCACTTGTGTTCAATGTCTTAAGCAACGGATTTTATGTTTTACCTAAACAAGTCAACACAAGGGTTTATTTCTTTTTGTAACTATGGGATAGTGGTAAATATCTAGCATATTTCAAAAAGTTCAACTTAGTTCCTAAAACTAATACGGCAGCTCTTTAGTTTGGCTGGTTAATCATTGTGTGCTTTCACATTTTAAAATGAACTACTTCGGGACTCAGATTTGTACTAGACATAGTACAAATGGAAAACTTTCTCAGAAATCAACAGACATTGTTATCACTTCCACACATCCTGTGGTGGTTGATATTGGGAGGAAATGAGAAAAATACAAGGTTTGTTTCTTTCCTTGAAATCTGTTCTAGTCATCTTATCTACCACAGCAAGCACATCTATATACAATGTGAAAGAACAGAAACAAGTGAATCTTGTCTTAGAACTCATCTCCATTTTATATAACCTGGACCTCTCGGCTTTCTGTGTTTTCCAGACTGCAGTCTTTCTCCTTACCTTGGCTCCTCTTCTGCATTCATCCCCTTGGGTTAGCAATTCTCTTGTGGATTATACGCCAGTGTTGAACCTCATTCCTCTTCATGTTCTTGTCTGAATAATATTTGGAGCCTTCTGTTGAATGTTCTGCGCTGTTTGATCTCAAATCCTCCCTTCCCCCCAGCCCCCCTCTCCCTACACTCATTGTTCATGACTTCCACCTAATGATGAAACTGGACCATAAAGAGGTATTTTGTTAATACTTACTTATTACTAGCAACAATATAATAACTTTTGATTTTCAAAACTAATTTTATTCCTGGTCTAATTTGATATTCATGTTAATTTTTGATTATTTTACTTCTCTATGCTATTTTTAGCTATTATTAGGAGCTTAAAAATATCTTTTAGAGGAAAAGTGGGTATACATTGAGGATAAACATACATATGATTAATTGTATTTATTCCGGCAATCTTTATTCATCATTGCCTATTTCTAAACTGTAGTACTAGGTGCTTTGAAAAATACTGAGATGAATAAACCATTGGGTATACATTAAAAAATAATAATACCAATTATGGTGATAAAAACCAACAACTTATATTGAGGTGGAAAATACACTAAGACAGCCAATTCCTGAGTGAAGGATACAACTACACCTTGTACTTTACCTTACAAATGCAAATGATATAAACTAATTGTACGTATCCTCATGTGAATGTGAGGTTTATACAAGAAATAGATATTCAAGTTGTGGTAGAAATGAAATAATAGTAATTACAATTTTAGTTGATCTATTGAGAGGGATCCATTTCTTGTAGCAGCATGTGAGAATATACAACAGTTCCAAAGGAGGATGGAAAATAATAAAAAGATTTGCTCTAAGAAAATCTTGCATATGATCATTCTGGCAGCAATGAAGTTGTGCTGAGACAGAGAGGCAGCAGCCAATCATTAAAGGTTAAACTTACGAGGAATGTGCAAAAGCATCACCACAACTTACCTGCAATTAAGAACAGAAAACAAACTAGTTAATAGAGAGTAAATTACAACAAACAAAGGGAAAATACTTCCCCCATGTTACTATTTCAGGTTACCCTCTTAAGGCTCCCATAAGAGCAGCCATTTTTCTTAGAATAAAATTTATTTTTGTTCACAAGTATTTGTTTACTTCTCGTGGCAAGATATGTGTGTGTGTGTCCTAAATATGTACAGATCCCAATCCTTAAAAGCTGCATATGTTACTTCTTACTGTACTAAGATCTGAATGTTTGTCCCTTCTCAAATTCATGTTAGAATTGAATTGCCATTGTAACATTATTAAGAGGTGGACTCTTTAAGAGGGATTAGGCCATCACTGATCTGTGTTCTTGGTAACAGTGTGATCAGCACCCTCTTCCTGTCTTGCCATTTCAACTTTGAACCAGATGGTGATAAAATAAGAAAACTCTTTTCATATACTTTCATATTCCAAAGCTCCAGGAGTGTGAGTCAATAAATCTTCGTTTAGTATAAATTATCCAGTCTAAGACATATGGCAGAAGAGATTATGATGGTGTGATTAATGGAAGATCCTTGAAAAGGAAAGATGACCCAAGATTATCCACTTGGCCCTGATATAATCACAATAACCCTTATAGAGGAAACAGAGGAGGACTTAGACTCAGCAAAGATGAAGATATGAGGCACCAATTAAGATAATGCATTTTGAAGACGGGAGAAGAAGCCACAAGTCAAGAAATACAGGTAGCCACTAGTAGCCAAGGCAAGGAAATTGATTCTCCTTTCAGAGCCTCCACCAGGAAACAGCCTGTCTCATGTCCTTAACCTAGTAAAGTTGATTTTGGGTCCTTTGACTTCCTTAGGAGAATAAATTTATGTTATCGTAAGCCACCAAATTTGTGGTAATTTTTTATAGCAGCAACAGGAAATTAATGCATCTCTTTAATTTTCCACATCTTCTGCTGTACTTTTACCATTCCGCTGTGAAAAGCGGAAAAAGGACAAATTTCTCTCTCTCATTTTTTTTTTATTTTTTAAAGCATAGTACTTGCAGAATCTGGCAAAGTTCTTAGGCAGGGTGTTTATTCACTACTCAGTGTATATTTTATTAATTAAATGTTCAAATTTATTAAGAATAAAGAAGCCATGTTTAAGAGTCCAGAACACTGGATTCAATAATGAGCTTCATTCTGATGTAACTCAGATGATAGATATTAGACCTATGGTAACCAGAATTGAGAAAATTCATAAATGAATAGCAGTAATCACAGAACAATGAAATATTTTTGTTTCAACAGAAAAAAATAAGAATCGAACTGCTGCAATTTTATGAACAGATTGACCAATAAGTGGAAAGTCCTCTACTTCCTAAAATATGATCTATTGCAGTAGCTTATACAAGTTATAGAGTGATTAAAATCTCTGCTTAATAGAGAAGATAAAAAACATGTGAAACTCATTATTCCAGCTATGGTAAATTTGGAAATGTCAAAGATATCCTCGCACAGTTTGGATGATTAATTCATAATCATAAGGCAAATTAGACATGGACAATTTTCCCCTAAACAACGAGGCTGTTCTAGGGAGGTTAATAAATAGTGCAGACAAGATCCCCCGATGTCACCTTCAGGAGAAGCAGATGAAGATGGATTGGACACTGGCTATTCCTTAGGTTCTGTTTCCACATTCAGATAAGGCCTCCGATGTGGAGCAGAATAGAATCCACACACAGCGATGCTGTTGTGTGTGCATAATGTGATTTACAAAACTTTCTTCAGATAACAGTGAAAGGGCCCAGCATAAGGATAATTACAAGCAGGATCATCTAAAGAATTTACCAAGACAGGAAGCCTACTACTGAGAATGAATAGGTCCATCAATAACACTAATAGCACCATGGGAGAGAAGATGTACAAATTACAAGGCAGAATGAACTTATTTAACAGCACCTGGGAACTTATCCAGGAATATTTTATGTTTTCTCTGAAAGAACATTTAATGTGCATGGAAAATAGGGCAATTTTCATGACAAAGTCCTAAATAGAGCGAACTTTCAAATGTCATCAAATTATGCCTTGCCTAAAGCTAAAATATAAAATACCCTTCCAATTTTTTGACTAACAAGTTTATGTGATCTGTTTCTTGTGCTTTGATTGATTTTTACAATAAAGGCTCCTATTTTAATGTATTATCAGAAATTATGGCAATTGTATTATAGCAGGAGGAATATTGTATTTACTTAATTATAATATGCAATTACCAAACTTGCTTAATATTAAAGTGAATGCTGCAAACATTAAAAGTTAAAAAATTGCTTTTCATTCTGCAGTTGATTACCAATACATGAATCCAATTAAAAAATATTCTTGTGTTAAAGTTAATAGCAAGCATGTCTATTTCTTTCATCATAATTAAAGTATATTTGCTTTTATATGCATTACGTTTGGTGACTTTTTATTAATTATTAAGTATGAATACTTTCAGAAAATGTGTCTATTTTCTTTGAGACTTTTACACATGCTGATTTTTTTAATTTTCTTTTTAATTTAATTTAATTTTATTTTTTTATTGAATCATAGATGTGTACATTAGTTCTTTTTAAAAGTGTTTTTCAAATGTCTTTTATGCAGGACTTGAGAAAGTAGTGAAACTGCATGCAGTCCAGGATACTTATCAAAAAGTTGGGAAAAATGTTACCCAGATGAAAGAATGAGTTTCCTAGATTCTATATAGATATTAGGCCTAGACCTGCAACAATGTCTATAAACTATGTGTGTATATAGAGGGCATGGGGGAAATGTAATACCTTTAAAATTTTTTTGAATTAATACAAGGGTACATAAGGTTAGGCTAGGCTACCTTGTTTGCATTTGCAACATTGGAGTTGAAGGACATTCTCCTTAGGAAAGCATGTAAAGAATGGAAAAGCAAGCATCCCATGTACTCAAAACTACTTTGAAACTATCAGATGTAATACTTCCTAATATGGCAACCTCTCTAGACCATGTCAAAATAGGGCTTAGAAGTGGAAAATGAAAAGGAAAAAAGTCAGAGAAGATTAGAACTTCGAGAGTTATGCAAAAAATGTGTAAAAAGAGGCAAATAACAGTGTCCATAGTGCTCTATGTACATATAAAAGATTTTTCCTTTGTCCTTTGTCACATAATGGAATTTTGCCATAAGATAGATGTCTAATATATCAGCTTGTTGACATTCGCCATGTAGGAATTTACATGTATGTTATAATAAAGAAGAATTGGTTATATAACAAGAACATTGAAAAGCCAGTTTTTACTATGCATCAGTTTTCACTTCACAAATTTAAAACTTTCTTCTCTGTGTACTTACCTTTTTTGTCTTCATGGTTCCTTCAGAGATCCTGTTTTTGAGTCTAAATTTGAATTTCCATACTCAGGCTGATAATCTACATGTCATAAAGTTTATGAATAATTTTATTCTTAGAATTTGCTTTTTTTCTTCCATTTCCTATATCATTAAATGATACAAACCCCAAGAAATTATAATAGACTGTTGCATTGCTTCTTTTCTGCCATATTCTATGAGTGACTACATTTTCATGAAATTGTCCCTCCACGTCACCTTCTTCTGGTCTTCATTGGGTGATCACATCTAAGTTCATAGCCATCTTGCTTCCCACTTTCATCCCTGATATAACCTTGAACAGGGCCTCCAACTCCATTGGATCCTTATCTAGTAACATTTCCAGTCTACACCAGTGACAACTGGACCTGCCATTCTGCTCACACCATTCCCCTGCTTAATATTCTTCAAGGACTTTCAACCACTTTCAAAATAATGTTTCTAAGATGTTAAATCAAAACATTTTTATTTCAGGTAATTCCTACTTGTATCTGATTTGAAGCTCCTTTAATTAGAAAATAAAAAATATTTCATGTTTTCCAGGGAAGGCAGAATTAGGCCAATAATGTGGAGGTTATTGCTTTGCTATGAATATCAAAATAGTACTGGGGTTGGGTGCCTGAAATACAGGTGAAGAAATAAGTGGTAACAAATGGTGTTCTACATACTTTAGTCTTCTTTGAAACAGAGAGACAGAAGAGTTCTCAAAATTCTCAGATTTCTTTAATATATATTAAGATATAAGCCTGTTTGTTGACCTCAGGTCATGGAGAAGTTTGTTGCGTTTTTGTTGTTGTTGTCGTTTGTTTTGTTTGCTACTTTAGTTTATAAAGCAAATAGAAACATGTGGCACGTCAAAGCGTGTTGTACTGAAAAATAAAAGTGAATGGATATCTATTTTTTTTAACCAAAAGATGATGGAAGAAAAAGAGGAAAAGAGAAGACAAAAGTTTAGATATTTATCTTGTCTTTATTCCTGCTTCTACCCAAGAATTCACTTGCAAGGGCAATTTGTTACACAAAGAAGAGGCTGAAGTCTCTCTTCTAATCCCCGTAATACTGAAAGTCTGTACCCTTTTCAGAGAATCTTGTTTCACTGATAATTACTTTAACACAATGGTTGAGTGTAGAAATATCAGTTTTAAGGAAAATACTTATATAGACAGGCCTGAGAAATAGTCTTCTTGTTCTCTACTGAAAATATTCAACATAGGACATAGATGATCACGTCTTTGTCCCCCTGGAATATAAAGTGGAGGATGCTGGATGGAAGAACAATGACTTGAGGGAGATTTCTCACTAGAAGGGTTTGGCTGAGTAGACCCGTGGACAGGGAAGGGTCAGCTCTGGGCTGTGGAAGTGCAACAGCATTCTCGGCGGCCACAGTGAGTCAGCACAGGAGAACCCAGAGGTGCTGGTTGTGATGAGCAGATGGGCTTCCTGTTATGGGAGCTGAACACTTCACTGTGACATAGAAAGGTCCTGGGGGATGGCAGGAGACAGCTTAACTCTTACCCAATATTACAAGGAAACCCAAAGGCCTCGATGCCACTGAGGGAAGGAGGACCAAAAAGAAGAAATCCCGAAAGGTAAAACATCATGAAACGTCAAGTAATTTGCAAACCGAACTATTTTGAACTAGATTTCACTAAGAAACTTTCCACTGGCAAAATCAAAAGTATTCAACTATACCTGAGAAAATGATGTTTAATATAGAAAATGACTATTTTCATGTGCAACATATAGTGCCAATATTTTAACCTCACCCCATGATCAAACTACTTATAAGTGATTTCCATAATTAAAAACTAATACTTTTTAGCATACTGTGCTGGGTACCAGGGAATTCTCAGTAAGCAAAACAGCACTGACTTTCTGATTTTTCTCCACAGAAAGGTTAAAGATCAAAGAACACAGAAAAATACACATTTGAATAAAATAAAGGCTGAGAACCAGAGCAGTGGTCAAAAAATGGAGCACATTATGCCAAACTTGTTTTCGTTATTTTTCTGCATGCATTTAACGTTCTGGTACAGTTCTCTGTTGCTTTTCCTCTTTGTTTTTTAGAGACAGAGCCTCTCTCTATTTCCCAGGGTGGATTGCAGTGGCCTGACTATAGCTGACTGCTCAAATGATCCCCTCACCTCAACCTCTGGAGCATCTGGGATTAGAGGCATGCCACCACATCCAGCTAATTTTTGAAATTTTTTGTAGAGACGAGGTCTCGCTATGTTGCCCAGGGTGGTTCCACACTTTCCAATATTGCCAAAGTCTCCAACTTTCACGTGATTGCACGTGTTGCCCTCAGTATTACTTTTTTATTGCTGCTGCAACAAATTGCCACAAGCTCTGTAGCTTAAAACAACACACATATATTATGTTCTCATTCTGGGAGTCAAAAGTCCTAAACTTGCTAACTGCTTCTGGAAGCTCCACCAGGGAATTTGTTCCTTTGCCTTTATCAGATGCTACAGGTGTTTGAGCCCATCTCAGGGATCTCTACTCTGACCACTTGTCTAGTTATCCCCAACTTGACTTTCTTGTCCTCTTGGGACTACACTGGAACCAAGAGTACCTAATACTCCACCTATTTTAAAAGTGAGATTTCCAATGATCTCTACAGCATGCATCCATATCTATGTACCAGGTTATTAACATATAATCTTTCAATACCACCAAGAAAAGTCCAGATCCACCTTCTCAGTAATTTGAAATGGCCTTAAAATTATTCAAAAGTAGTCACATCCTAGTTTTAGCAACATGTCTAAAGCATACTTTTACTTTTCCTGCACAAAAACTGTGCTGTTACCAGGTGCATTTGGGAAAATGAGAGATGTAGGAAGTTCCATAGAACATTCTTAGTTCTGCAGCTTTATCCATTAATTTGTCCTATTGAGTTGGAATTATTGAACGTCAGGATGTGGAACTAGATCTACGATTTTAACATTTTACAAAGCCCGGTATAATATGTAAAACACATAAGCTAATATAAAAGAAGTACTCTGGTAAACTAAAATACATTGTTTATGTATAAAAGCATGATTCTCGTTAAGCCCAAAACTGTGTGCATTTATATATTTTATTAATGCAAAAAGTATGGGCTTCCTCTAGCATTAAATAGCAACATAATAGGTTCTTATTATGTATACTATTTGTTCAATCTGTCTTTCTTTTTAAAAATTCATGTCATGTAGCCACTCTATCTGATGATATATGTGCGCAGTTTCCCCCTAACATCCAATTTTTATGAAACAAGTTGCATACTGTTGACATGATATAAGTCGGGGATAAATGTATGTTTCTTTCACTGCCTCATGGAAAAAGTAGCTCTTCACTTATTTCATTACAGAAGGAAAGTCCACCAAATCGTCTTAAGGTGATTCATGTTAGAAATATCTGTGCACTCTTGCTGTGTAGCAAACCTTCCACGTGGATTAATTTGTCCTAATGTTCTTCTCTTCAAAGTCACAGCTATATTTTCAATTAATTCTAAAGCAATATTTGCTGAGAGAGAACTACATTTTACTTTATTGACATCTATTTTTCTACATGGCTCTGCTTTCCTCCAAGAGAGGAAGAGCAAATGCTTCTCCAGTGAGATGTGATGTTTTGTTGTAGGCTGTTACACAAAGTTAAACATGAGGTATAAATTTTTTTATTGCATTGCTAGGGAGAAAACCAAGTAACCTCTACAGATGCAAATGCTTCCCAGGTCATTTCTCAACTCTTTCCAAAGCATTTTCAATATTTTCTTACTTTCTCTTTTCTTTTTCTTTCTCTATTATTTATTTATGTATTATTTTTTGGTAAATTTTGTAAAGATACAATCAACCACGTAAGTTCCTTCCAAGTGCTGCTCCACCCTTCAGTGGCATAGCTCTTAGATTTAATCTACAATCCTTTTTTTACAGGACAAAAGGCTTAAAATAATCTGTCTCTTCACTGCTGATAACCTATCCTCTTATCACTCTGTGTCAGGCCATGAAGGCTATGTTAATCAGTTTGATGAAAATATTTCAGATTGCATGTGAAACCAGCACATTGCACTAACGTACACAGCTATGATTCAATAATAATAAAAAAATATTGAATGATGATAATTCAGTATCATCAGAGAACAAAAATTCTTCTCCACAGGAATGGAGAAGTTTTGTGTCAATTAAAAACAAAACATACACACATACGAAGAAATAAAACACAAGCAGTTGTTTCCTATGTAGCAAGTCTAAGAGCTAATAGTTCAAAGATGAAAATGTCAAACACGTAACACTAAATTCTATCACATACATAAACTAGGAATCTCTGAAAGGGTTATATGACTTGATTATCTGTTGAATATATTTATGTAAATGTGTATATAAAAACATTTAAATCTGTGTATATTTTTATGTACTTCTATCTAGTCTATTTTTAAGGATAGTTGAATACTATTTGTCTCTATTGAGGCCTATGATGTTCTCGAGCCCAGAAACCATGTTTTAGTTGTTGCTATATTCTAAGTTCATGCATAAAATAAAAACTTCACAAAGATTTGTTTATTTGAATTAATAATTGAATATTATCTTAATATTCTACAAGGGTGAATACAGTAAAATTTCTTTGCAATTGTCTACATAGCAGTTACTATATGGCTTTGTTCCCAACTAAATAGAGGCATGTAAATCTTGGATAAATTAAAACTATCATAGATTCCCAGTGTGCATCCATTGTGGATTATGTGTGGGAATCTGATGTTGCATTTTATCTCTGTTCTTACATGAAAATCATGGAAGCAATAAAATGTCATTAATTTGGCATTTGCACAAACTGGATGCATGTTTCAGTTCAGCCATTTATAAATTCACTGGCTTTCTGGAATTCTCTTGACTTTTTTGAGCCTCAATTTTCTCATTTGTGATGAGCTGCAAAAGATTGCTATGAACAGAAAACGTGACCAAGTAACCAAAAACGTGACGTAAGTACATACCCCATACATAAGGCACTTGCAGTAAGTTGTAGTTACATTTATTTTAATCACTAGTTAAATACATGTATGACTTATATAGAACATTATTTAATTCTACATTATATTTTGACATTCTCTCATAGGCTTTTTCCTAAAACACGAATTAGCAAGTGTACAATTTGAAATTTACTTTGGTTAAACACGTTTGATTCCCAAGTTTCTGCCAGATACTCTTCAACTAGAATATGTGTTGTTTATGCATTTATCTATGGAACAAGTTGCATTTATTAAGTACCTACTATAGAAACTAAATTATACATGAGATACAATCAGTGATATGCTTATTTTCAGAATTAATTACAGTTAATAGACACCTAAAAATCTAAATAAGTAAATGTTCATAGGAATTAGCAGAGTACCAGAGGGAAATAGGCAGAACAAATGTACACAGCTTGAACTTTTATAATGAAAAGAAAATGTGTGTGTATCTCATTCTATATGGAAATAATGCTGTGTTTCCTCTATAAAAAGTGATTGAAATATTGCTTCATAACTCTTAAAACATGTTAATTATGCTGGTTAACATATAATCACAACTTAGTATCTCTACACCAAAAAGCTCCCCACTAGAGTACTGACTAAATGCTGTATATTCCTTCCACTGAAAACTTCATGGAGACTAATGTTTCAAAATGTGTCTGGGAAGAGTATTGTGAACATAATTTAGAGAGTGTTCAAGACTGCACTCAAGATAATACCCTACATCAGGTACTAATTGTAGCTTCAACAAAATAAAATTTCAGACATTTTTGCAGGTTGTCAATGTCTTTCCCGCTACCAATAATCTTTTATAGCTCAGAAATAATACCAGCATAAACTGTGAGAAGGTAGACGGAATGATCAGAGAATACTCGATATTTCTGATTTATAATAACTCCAGTTTTATTCTCAGTTTTTGCAACACAGCTCCTAATACTAATGAGATGACTCCTGGGGGCAGCTCCTGGATGGCCTTACGGGTAGGGCTGGTTGCCAGGGGAAACAACTATGTGATTACAGGGTTGGAATTTTCAGCCTTTTTCCCCTTCGGGACTGAAGGTTGAGTTAACTGCTGATGGCCAATGATTTAATAAATCATGCCTATCTAATGAAGCAGCCACAAGACCTTAGAAGGACAGGCTTTGGAGAACATCCCGATTGCTGAATGTATGTAGGTGGCCGGAGGACGGTGGGTGTGCCTGGGGTGGGGGAGGAGGCAGGGGCTCTCCGAGCCTGCACACTCTGCCCTGTATATGTCTTCATCTGGCTATTCCTCTGTATTCTTCATAATATCCTTCATAATAAACTAAAACATGTAAGTAAGCATTTCGCTGAGTTCTGTCAGTGCTCCTAGCAGATCACTGAACCTAAGATATGGGCCTTCGATAGCTCTGATTTGTAGCCAAGTTAGAAGTTGCAGGTAACCTCAAAGCTGACTGCTTGCCATTGGTGCCCAAATGGGGTCAGTCTTGTGGCATTGAGCTCTTAACCCCAGGGGTCTGCACTGACTCTGGGGACTATCAAAATTAAATTGAACTGTTGGACATCCAGCTGGTGTGGTAGAAATGATGTGTGAGAAAACCCTACTCATCCCATGTCAGAATTCACATCCTGAGATTGAGGGTGGATAAAGAGTATAAAGTAGTTTATTTTTCCTATAGGCAGATAGCTTTATCTCTCTCTTCTCCCCTCATACTTCACTTCCAACCAAGAGTTCGTTAATTTTTTGTTCCCATATTACCTGTTATTTCTTTAATCTTACTCCTTAAATTTAAAGTGGGTGAATTTCTGTTTAGCCCATATGAAGGGAATGCCTGAGGGAATGCCTAAAGTGAGCTTGAAATGCTCATTATCCCAAAGCCCTAAATAGAGTTTAGGTGCAGTGGTTCTCACCCTTCCTAATGCCGCGATGTGTTTTTATTGTTACAAAGGCATCACAATCCACAGGTTGAGAACCGCCAATTTAAGGATTTGGCTGGATGTGGGTCCTGGGGAATCAACAAGAGACTCTTTGCCCTCTTATTTAAGACTTGAATGGTAAAAATATGGCCAAGCAACAGGAGAGAGATAATTGCTTTTAAGATTTTCGTGACACTGTGTTTAAATTGAAACTGTTAAAACCCTAAGAAGAAACCCTTTCCGTCTTTTTCAAATTTTTACTTAGAGCAATGAATCCTAGCCATACATCATAAATACTCCTTGTTTGAAACCTGGCAAAGAAGGTAGCACAGTCTGGACAGTCGGACTGATTAGAAACCTTTGGTGTCAACTGAGGGCTCCTGTATTAACCTGAAAACCACCACTAACCACTGGCACAAATCCTGGAGGGTAGGCAAGGATGACCTTGGCAGTTACAAAGTAGTTTCACTGATTTGTGAGGCAAAGGCTGAGGCTAAGTGTCAAAGACAAGACCTCCCAATGTGAATGTGGATAAAAGTTTTTGTGCTTCTACAACTTGGTCAGGACTCTAGGTGGCCCTGGAAACAACAGCCTATTATCTTATAGGCACCACATCTACTTTCCAATAAAGTATGACATTTTGTTCAAAGCATCTGGACCTTTCCTAAGGTTATGTAAGAATTTGGATGTTGCTGCAAGTACAAGTGATATCTCTAAATTCTGCCGATCCATGAACCTCCGGAGTCTTGATCTTCCAAGTTTTTCACCAGAAAAATGCCTTCTGGGACTACTCTGTGCTTATGTTCAACTATGGATTCTGCATCTTTCCTTTTTGACCAACCCTCATTTAATTTCCTTCTATTGTTTCCTTTATCAAGCACAGACCATTTGAATCTGCCCTGGGCATATACCAGCCTCCTTACTGTTTACTCTGCATGCTTACAAGTATTAACTTACCTCAGGACCTTTGCACCTGCCTCCCTTACCAAGAATCCACTTTCCTAGCACCTGCCTCCCTTACCAAGAATCCACTTTCCCAGCACCTGCATAGTAATTGACCCTTACCCTCCTCCAGAGCTTCCTTCAGGTGCCAAGGCAGCAACGTAAGAGCTCAGAGGCATTAAACATAATGGTTATAGGTGTTATGGTTCCTTGGAGTGTTGGTTAGATTCTCCAGGAGAGGAAATAGTGGGAGAATATCAACTCACTTAGTGCATTCTTCTCCCTCTTTTTGAGTCTCAGAATAATCCTGGAGAAGGTAGATAAAGAGATTGATCACATTACGAAGAGGTCAGAGGAAAAAATAATGGAAATGTATGAGAAGTGCTTTGCAGATGGTTGCATCCTGAGAAAAATAAGATTGGTAAGTTTGGTGTGGAGTTTTCATCCCTTATGGGTTGTCTTAAAGAATGCCTGAAAAAAATAAAATCTATAATAAGATTGAATTCCAAGATAAAAAAGGATGATTCTAGGTGGAGACAGAAGCTTGATGAGTTTAGAATTTTCTGACATAACAAGCAGGTTCCAAAAATTTGAATAAATCCCAATTGCAACCTTGGTAACTAATTGTTCTGTTGTCTTTTCCTCCTGATATATATAGTATGAGGAATAGGATTTCTCCCTGCCAACCCTTCCCCACCACCAGTCATCCTGAGATAGCTTCAATCAGCATCTATGAGATCATTAAATTGTCGGTGGCCTCCATCTTTACAGCATCATGTTGTTATTAATACTCTTGTTGAGTTAGAATCACCTGCAGAACTTCCAGAATACATTCCTGAATAGGCCCAGCCACCAAACTGCAGAATTAGAACTGCTGTTGTTCCACCAAGATACATTGTCTAGCTTTTGAAAGTGGCAAAACTCTATTCATCCCATTTAACAGATTTATTTGTAATTCCAAAGTTACCTCAATATTTACTTAACAGTTGCTTTAAAATATGTAAAAAAATTAAGGTTTAATTTAAATGTTTGATTTTCTAAATATTTTGTCTAAATAACTGGAAGTTTAGAAATAGTCCTTTTATGTCTTTTCTTTAAACTTCTATTCTTTAAACTAATGAGCAAATTTATTCAGGAAATTACCTTTAAGAGTGCAAAGGTCATTTTTTCCCCAATACTTAAAAAATTTTTAGTGGTCCTCACAATTTTTTTTCTCCTGGATTATCATAAGATGGAATAGAAAGATATTATCCTGCGGATTAGAGGACCTGGCTCTGCTAGTATCAATGGCCCTCCATTGCCTCATTTGTAAAGTGTGAGCTCTGGAAAATGAGGTAATTTTTGCAGTTTTTGTGAACAGTATTCCATGTCCACCATAAGATTTCAACAAGTGCTGAAGTAACTTGATTTTTACTGGACATTCACCTCAAAATTAAATCGGCAGATATGCTGAGTTTTGGATTTCTTTTATACATAAAATATCTTATCCAACACTCATCACCTTTCTGATGAAACCAGTTCCTCCTGATGATTCCCTTACTTCTGTCAAGGATCTTTTCCCTTGAACATTTTCATTATTAACTGTGAAATCAGCTCTGACCCTAGCCATTATTTACTCTATTTGTTGTTGAGCCCTGCTAATTTTATTTACTAGCATTTATCAACCATCTCTTGGTTTTTAGTTCCTTTATCCCCACCACTATGATCAGTCTTAATGTCTTGTAATGTCAATGCTGCCACAAACTAAATTTTTTCTAGTTATTATAAAATGTATACCAGTTTAGTTTCTGTGAAATCTTGATGAAATATTAACCGCTTTAAAGTAGAATTTAAAACATTTTCTTTTTTCTTTTTTTAATTTGTTGTTTCAGGTTCCCTGAGGGTACAAAGAATTCGGTTACACTTTTTGCATTTGTTGGGTAAAGTCCCTCTTATAATTGTGTCCTGCCCCCCAGAGGTGTGCCATACACGAGAACCCCCATTCCTTCCCTCCGCCCCTCTCCCCACTCTCTCTTTCCCTTGTCCCCCAAATTGACTTGATTTGATTCATGTGGGGATGTATTAGACTGTCTAGTGGATTCACATTAGAATTGGATACATTGGATTCTTCCATTCTTGTGATACTTTGCAAAGAAGAGTGTGTTCCAACTCTATCCAAGTTAATACAAAAGATGAAGATTTTAAATCATTTTCTTAAGCTCAACCCCTCTAAGCCTCTCTGTTAAACAGTAACAATAATTAATAATAATTAACTATGTGCCAGGAGCTATTTGAATCACTGCAATTCTGTGCTAAACACTATTGTCACTATTGTGCAGATGAGAAAACTGAGGTTGGAAACTTGTTCAATGCCTGCTGGTAACATCACAGTGAAGATTCTAACCCAGTCTAGATAAGTTAACACTGCACCGTTAACTACATTCAAATGTCACCCTTTCCCCTTTTTTTCCTCTGAATGGTTGTTCTTGCTAAAATTCCTCCTGGACTTGGGCTGGCATAACAAAATACTCTCTGTTGAGTGGCACAGTCTGGAGGCTGAGAAGTCTACAATCGAGATCCTGGCTGAAGGTTCCGCATCCAAGTATCACCACCCTGCGGTTTAGGTTCTAACATGAAGTTTAGACGGGACGTAGCATTCAGTCCATAGCAATTAAACTTGCACTCTTCTCATTAATCTCTTACACAGGCATTTCCATAAAGTCCAAGTTCAGGAATCTTCCTAATGTTTGTTCTTGCCTCTTTTGCCACAGTGTTTTTCTTTATATATCATTGTCTATTATTTCACCTTGCTAGTCACTCTGTTATCTTTCCACTGAAATGCAATAATATTTTTTGTGTCTCTTATCATCATTTCATAGCACCAATGTGCCATGCACAGAGCATTTGATATAAAGGCTATTTGATACAAATATTATATGTGCACGAATACACCTATTGACAGAAGTTATAAAATCTACCTAATATCTGCCTTATCACTTTACTCTATCTTTTGTCATAAACAGAAAATAAATAACTAGACAAATATATAAAAGTCATAATATGCATTTGAGAAGTCAGTATGTCTCCTTCTTTACAAAGAAAATTATTTTTTCAGACTGAAATGACTTAGGAATGAAAAATGTCACCTTGTTATTTGTACAGTAATAAATAATCATAGATCTACAGACAGTAACGTTCTAGACACATTTATGCTGATTATTTTCTTTCCTATGTTTTATCAATAGTGAGTTTTTCTAAAACACACAAGTTACTCTCTTGAGGATGCTCAATGGAAATTATAAATAAAATCTTTAATAAATTATCGTTACAATTCCTTAACAAATTTATATCAATATATATTTTTTAAATTATATTCTTGGTTAGAAAATAATAGTGAGCAATTTAAAATAGCTTACTTATGTAACTTTGAGTAACTATCACAATTTAAGAACTATAAGGGGGTCTTGAATTTTTTTATCTTCTCACTTCAGATGTGAGTAAAACAATCACTGAAAGGCTACATGATATGCTCAAATTTACCAATTTGTCATGGAAAGAGCAATTCTGATTGAGAAATGCAATCAAATATCCTAATATTATACCTCATGATTTTCCCAATTCTAAATGCAATTTGAAATTATTTTAAACATCTATATATAAGACTGTATTTTCTTTTATTTCCATTTAATCATAAAATGGGATGGATTTAAATACTTATAATGATAGAGTCCAGAATAAAACTAATTAAATACATTGCTGAGTTTCAGAGCAACACTGTTTAATTGGACATTACATAAAAAATGTTTGTAATAACGTGATTAAAGAATTTTAAAGAATGAATTAAAATTAAAGCCTTTACAGGTATAACTTAATGAGCTTTGTCAATCCCTCCCATTTAGTAATACTGGGAAAATGCTATTTCATACAGTTGTGTGCCACATAATGAAATTTTGATGTATTCAGTGCCAAACCACATATGCCGGTATGGTTCCATTAGATTTTAATACTGAATTTTTACTGTACGCTTTTTATATTTGGATAAACAAATATTTACTATTATGTTACCCTTGCCTACAGCATTTAGGACATTAGCATACTGTGCAGGTTTGTTGCCACAGAGCAATAGGCTATATACCATGTAGCCTGGTTATGTAGTAGGTAGTAAGTTATACGTAGGTCATTACGAAAGTTTTGAGACACACAAAAATCAAGGAATGTAAAATCTGTTCATTCAGAAACAAATGAAGCCTTCCTGGCAATATCGATAAGCCAAATGCATTGAAACTTGCAGAGGAATCAGAAAGGATGCTATTGACTGTGTTTCTTGGACATGAAATAATGAAACATAACACAGTTTGTCTCAAAACTTTCACAATGATCTGCGTATCTGTATATTCTAGGTTTGTTTAAGTACATCCTCTGATGTTCACATAAAATTGACTACATTTTAACACGAACTTCCCAGACCATATCCTCTGTCTGTGTTGCTTTTCTGAATCCAATTTTACTTTTTCAATGTTGAAAACATAAATAAAACTACTAGAAAGTTTTATGAAAATAGACTCATTTAGTCACCTGACTCCTTTCTTATTCCAAGTAATAAACTTCAAATTTATATTCGCCCTATGTTTTTAAATGTTAGAATTTTGTCATTTATTCTATTTTGCACAATCCACCCTCTATATTCTATTTCCTCATCTTACCCACCATATAAATTCTCAAAGAAACTGTAAATGAGTCATAAGATAGAAGATGTTTCTTAAATTATAGGTATAAAGTAGAACTTTCATAATTGACCACCCCCTTACTTTGGCCACCTTAAATTGACCTAATTTTCATTCACTGGACATGCCCCATGTGAATTCCACATACAGTAGATCTAGTTTCTTATGTCGGTCACCTCTGTATGTTGACAAGTTTTTTCCAGTCGTTTGGGTGGTCAACTTGCAGAGATTTTACTGTATTTCAAATTTCTAAGTTCATTGAGAGTATTCAATTTTTCTAAACCACTGCTCTTTTTAAAAGTGAATTTCTTAAAAAACTCTTTAGCTTTGGACACCTGAGTACAAAAGTTCATGGTAAAATTTTACAATGGAAGTGTGGCTAAGTTTGAAGAAAAACAAATTACGAGATGAGTTGCTGAGAAACTATTTTTTAATGACTCTGGAAGAAAGTAGGTAAAGTAAGAAGAAGAGTACAGTATGCCTTTGGATTTAAAGAGATCCAGAAAATTATTGGAATTTGATGAATTATAGTCAAAAGAGTTGGATGTGGTAAGTGGCTGATGAAGATTTCTTTTGGAAGCTTATTCCATTTCAAGGAATATGCTTATGTCCTTTTTGATTGGTTCATATCTTCATAGTTTAGATACTTCTCTATTTTCATCTTTCTCAATACAAGTATCCCAGCTCAGGTGCTGAGTCACATAGAATGTAGATGATTAACAACTTTTAACCTAAAGAGTGATTTTATGTAGTTAGACCTGCAGTAATAAACTAACTCATATTTTCACTAATCCTCATCCACTATGTTTAGTTTTTATTCCCTAGCCCTAGATCATCACTTTCCTATAACAGACAGCTGAACAGTCATTATGAGGATATTTCAACTGAAAAAATAATGATTACTTTTTAGAAGAAACAGAAACAGAAGACAAAGTAATCTTGTTAACATATTTTAGTAGCAAAAAAGCCAAAAAGCTGATTGAATCAAATTCAGGTTGTTCTGAAATGGATTAACTGAGACTATCAAAGTGTTTCTATCTCCACCTTGTGTGTGTGTGTGTGTGTTTAATCAGTATATCAACAACAATATCTATCAGAGATGCTTTGGAAATTGTATTTAACATTCACTTTCAATTACCTTCTATATTATATTTTATTATTGTATTTATACTGTTTCTATAATTTTTTTTTAAAGCTCATTTTATGTGTTTCTGTTCCTCTCCCCCTTAAATAATTTTCAGGCCTTTCATTTTTCTTTTCCTTTGCTCCCAGAGGAATATTTTTCATTAAAAGTACTAGATTGGCTTTGTCAGTAAGTTACACTTCCATTTTATCCTCTCTGTGCCCAACAGTCTGAGTCTATTCAATTGTGATAACAACATTTGCACCAAAAGAAATGCATTTGGGCCTAATTAACTCTGTTCATTAAAAATGACCTTGTTACAGTGAAACGGGCATTAATACAGCCCTAGCTTTCTCAGAGATACATTTAGAAACAGCAAAAAAGGAAGGACTCTTTTGCATAGTTCTGAGTCTTAAAGTCAGATGACTCTGACAGCATTAAATTCTGATGGTGTTATTAACATTATCATGTTTAATAAAATGATCCATTTGTCCAAGGATGGAAATTACTGCTTTTTCAACAGTGAACACTTTAATGCAGTAGAGATCTTCTTTGTCCTAAACTGTCAAAATTCATACTCCCTCATGATAAATATGTGTATTAAAGAGTATGCAGAAATCAACAGACTTCCATAATAAGATTGACTGAATTATACTACATTAAATTGCAATACATTATTTTTTGGAAAGAGAAATGAATTTCAAAAAAATAGTTAATTGCTCTTGTTTGTATTCAATCCTCTTTTCACTTTCTCTGTAGGTCAAATATGTGAGTTATTTTCAGTTTTGTGCTTTACTTACAGTTCTAACAAGGGAAGCGTGAAACACGGTGAGGATTGGTAAACATATTCAAACTGCATTAATGCATCATCAATTACAGCTCTGTCAATCTAGAAGAGATTAGTTTACAAAGAAAGAAAATAATCTTCATTCTTACTGATGAAAATTCCCTTTTAATATTCACATAGTTTTATTTTCTATATGGAGTCCTATAAATTAATTTTATTCAAACTGGTACTTCTGTGACTTGATTCTTGTAAACTACCATAGCCTCACCCTTTTCTTCACATCTGTTCTCATTTCCATACTCTTCATCATACATTAAAAAAAATTGTGAAATGTAGGTTCAGCGCCTGTGGCTCAATGGGCTAGGGTGCCAGCCATGTTCACCTGAGCTGGTGGGTTCAAATCCAGCCCAGGCCTGCCAAACAACAATGATGGCTGCAACAAAAAAATGGTCAGGCGTTGTGGCAGGCGCCTGTAATCCCAGCTACTTGGGAGGCAGAGGCAAGAGACTCGCTTGAGCCCAGGAATTGGAGGTTGCCATGAGCTGTGATGACATGGCACTCTATCCAGGGTGACAGCTTGAGGCTCTGTCTCAAAAAAAAAAAAAA
>CAUYON010068519.1:0-11316 GCA_963573935.1 Arctocebus calabarensis
CACACATGCGGGCATCCCTGCAGGCCTGGGATGACAGCAGCACAGAAGGTGTGCACGCTCCAAGTTCTGCTGACAAGGGGAGCAGAGAAAAGGGGTGATGGCTAGAGGGGGCCTGGGATACAGGGAGGCCTTTGTCCTCCAAGGTAACAGCAAGGACAACCTTTGTAACCCGTTGGGAGAGAAGAGGGAGACACAGATGATTCAGTAGGGAGGAGGAAGGACAAGTTTCTTACAAGGCCAGGGGATAGTGATGTGATGATGGGAGCAATTTCTGCCTCCACAGGCGATGTGAGGACACGGTGTGGGGCAGGGGCCCTGGGCTGGGGGCATTGATCCTGGGGTGATGAGGGTGCCGCTCCGATGGCTTCTGTTTTCCCGCTGCACTTTGAGTACCAAGTGAGATAGGAGAGCACACGTGTGGGTGTGTGGGCACAGGTGTGCAAGGAAGTAGGGAAGAGTCACGGCTGGGAGTTTAAATTCCCTTCTCCCAGCATGAAATGACCTTCTCTCCAGCAAAGTCAGCTGCCCAGGTGGGCAGGGCAAGGGCGGTAACCACACAGGATGACTGCATACCCATATATAGACAGCCAAACAAACAAACAAAAAATGGGGGGGGGACATAGTCCAAAAAGCTCACAGTGGGTGTCTGAGATGGCCAGATCATGGGTGATGCATTTTTTCTCTCCTTTCAATTTTATGTATCTTCCATATTCCCATATTGAGCTTTTATAATAGTGGAAGAATTAATTATAACTTTTTCAAAGGAAAAAATATGGGAGCAAAGGCAAGGGTAGTCACAACTCTTTATATATCAGATATTTTTATCTCTGAGGGTTTCTCAGTGACACTCTGGCAAAACATTCAAATAAGCTGAAGAGTAAATCCAATTAGCTGTTTAAAAATAAGCTTTTTATTTTGGATAATTTAAGATTAAAAGAAAAGTTATGAAGATAGTCCAGAGAGTTTCCGTGTACCGTCCACCCAGGCTCCCCTGCTGTCAACATCTTACGGCAGCGTGTTGTGTTAGTCAAAATTTATAAACTGTCATCGGCACCTTACTAGTAACGAAGTCACAGACTTTAATTGGATTTCACCAGTTTTTCCACTAATACCTCTTTTTTTCTTCCTGGATTCAATCTGATATACTACATTGCATTTAGCCAATTAGTGCTAAAAGATTTTTTGGCCAACATGCAAGAATTGTTGATTTTATCTACCCCGTAGGGTAATTGTGAGAATTAACTCAAATAATCCATAGGGATAAGCTTTATAAACTGTAAAGGGCTGTACAATATTGGACGGTGAGAACGCTGATGATGATGACATAAACTTCGCAGTGGGCCTAGACCCATGGGCTGAAATTGAGGGAAAAACTGGTAATGGAAACTTGCATTTGAATATCGTCTTATACTTCTTTAAATTAAGCTTGCAACTCTCCTCTGCTAATCACAAGCTGTCATTTATTAAGTGCTCATGCTGAGTGTCAGTGCTGTGTTAAGCGGGTGTACCTCTGTTGGTTTCCTGGGGCTGCCCCAACAAAATGTCACAGAACAGAAATTTATTGTCTCACAGTTCCGAAAGCTAGAAGTACAGAATTGAGGTGTCTGCGGGGCTGGTGTCTTTTTGGAGGCTCTGGGGGGGCTCTGCTCCATGCCTCCCTCGAGGCTCCGGTGGTGCCAGCACTACCGGGCTCTCTGTGGACTGGGGAAGCTCCCTCCATCTTCACCTGTCTCGTCACACTGTGTCTCCCTGTGTCTGCGTCCCTGTGTCTGTGTCCAAATCTCCCCCCTCTAATAAGGGCACTTAGGGACGCCCTAGTCCTCTCAACTCCATTACGTCCACAAAGACTCTATTTCCGAACAGGTTTGGGGAGGACGTGAATTTGGGGGTGGCTGGGATACTATTCAACCCAGTATGGTTAATTCACCTGATGTGACTCATCAACCTTATGAGGCAGATAACTTTTATTTTTTTTTATTAAATCATGGCTGCGTACATTAGTGCAATCAAGGCGTACAATGTGCTGGCTTCATTTAAAATCTGCAATGTTTTCATCAAACTGTTTAACATAGCCTTCAAGGCATTTTCTTAGTTATTGTATGAAGACATTTGTATTCTGCATTTAGTAAGGTAACTTTTATTAATCCCAATTTGCAGACAGAGAAAAGCACTTAACTTGCCCAAAGCCCAAAAGCTTTAAGTGTCTGTGCTCAAACCTTGGGCTCTCCAACTCAATACTATTCTTCTCTGCCACTCTGCCAGTGTTTCTCAAATTGGATCAAAGGACACCTTCTTGGGACTCTTCTAGTCTCAACGATAATTTAATATTTGGGTTTTCTTTTTATTCTCACAATGCTCTTCTAAAAGTCAGTGTCAGCATGTTGTGGAAACTTGTCATGTCACCAGATACTGTATTGTGACCCCTGTGCCCTTCCCCGCAGAGTGGCTGGCATGGTGTGGGGGTCCAGGCAAACTAGAAGCAGTGAATGGGGCAGTGTCTGTGTAAGGGACACGTCTCACGGGAAAGTCCAGACGATGCTGAGACATGTGGGTGCAGAAACTCGCCGAACTTGAACCACATTGCAGGAGGCCGTTCAGTTCTGGCATAGTGCCACCTGCCACATGGAATTCATGCTTTTAATTGGTCTTTGTGGGTCTCATGGCTTTGTTTGTATTTAATCTTTGAATTCACTTTGGTTTATACAGATATATAAGCACTATACACATGAGGAAATTTACCTAATTCATAGTTTGCGCATATTTGAGTAATATTACGATAAAAAGAATGAAGCTCAGCATGGTAGAATTTGTTCTAGTTGCAGAAAGCCACCCTCTGCTCTCTCGCTGTCCGTCTTCACTCCTGCTGGTCCCAGCAGAATAAGGCGTGCTGTCACTCAGCTCTGGATGGGAGGACACCTAGTCTCGGGGAAGACAAGTAACTTCCCTCGTGGGGTCACAGAGGTTGCTAGAGCTCAGAAGACACACCCTTCAGTCCAGACTCCAAGCTGGAAGAAACAGAAACTGGAGTACAATAAAGGGATTTTGCCAGTGTGTGTGTAACCGAACAGTCAGGGCTGAAGCTTCTTTAAGGTGGCTTCTGATCCGGATGCACACGTGTGACCAGGACCTGGCTTATCTCTTTTCCCTTACCCTCCTCTCTTAGCCCACAGGTGGCAACTCTTAGGTTATCTGTCCCCCAAGGGCCACAAGAGTGCAGCCAGCAGCTCCCAGGGCGTTGTGCTTCTAAGTTCAAGTCCAGCCTAGTTTCCCCAGGAGTGTCTTATCAGCTCCAGCTCCACACGTCCATCTCCAGAGCATCCCTGGACTGACCTGATGAAGGGGTGAGCTGGTCAGCGTAAGTCTAGGTCATGAGCTCACCCAGAGCTCAGAACTGCAGCAGCCTCTCCGGACTGGCGGAGGCAGAGGAAGAAACTGAGCGAGGTTCCTGGGAGCAGTATGAGGGGAGGATGAACACAAAAATAACACGGTCAGGAGAAAAAACACTGTGGTCACCATGGCAAGTGCTTCTCTCAGTTTCTATTCCAGCTCGACCTTGATGAGTGACCTTGAGCAAGTCACTTAACCTCTCGTTCCCCAGCATCTTCATCTGTCCAGCGGGGATCATGATATTACTGTCCATATCACGGGGCTTTGGATGGTAAACTAATTCAATGAGATGAAGTGATTAACCCAGCATCAGGTAGGTATGCATGATGTCAGCTACCTTGAATAGTCATTTCTAACTTGCTCCCCAAATACAGGCAAATAATGAAGGAAAATATTATCCAGAGTGGTGGCTGGTGAGGATTGTTCCAAGCTCCTTCTTGGGGCAATTATCCCTTGTTCATCGCTTAATCACAAAACCTCTTAGAAACGGGGTTGGTGGTGAATTTCCTTAAGGGTGAAAAAGTTCAGCTTCACGATGTCCAGTGTCAAACAAGACAATGTGAGCACCTGTGTACCTGTGTGTATGGGTACATGGGGGACATGTCTGTGCCCGTGTGGGACATGTATGTGACCCTGGGGTGCATGTGTGTATGTGTGTGCACACGTGTGTGTAGGGGACCCGGAGGAGTGACTTGAGTTCCTCCGACCAAGCTCAGATTGGAATCACACAGGTAAAAGGACACAACAGGTCAGCGTGTGAACCTTGGAAGCTGCCAGCAGCCACAGCATGGCTAGGGTCCCCAAGCCTCGCCCTTTCCCCTCCCGGTGAGGCCGAGCCTTGCAGCTGGTTCAGGAACCAGGACACCCCAGGTATACACCGTCCCCAGTAGTCGAGGTGTGTGGTGAGGATGTGTCATTTCTTTCAGCGCCTGGTGAGAACCTGAGCAGGAGAAGGTGCGGAGTGGCAGGAGAAGGTGGGGAGTGGCAGGAGTTTCTCTATTTTCCCAGCTACTCCGAGAGGCCCCAGCTGCGCTGTGCAGGGCATGAGGCAGAAGAGACAGGTCGCAAAGCAAAACCCAAACAAAAAAAGCAAATGAACGAACCAAAGCCCTGCTGTGTGTGCTGCCTGGCTGCTCACCCAGTTCTGAATTCTTGGCCAGTACTGTGTGTGTGTGTGTGTGATGTGTTCTTGTTGCTTTTTGATTGATCTGCCACGTTGCTCTGTAAGCATCGTGTATACACGTGTGTGCACGTGTGCATGTGTTTGTGGTTCCTGTGGGTGCCCTGCCAGGATCTTTCGCCTCTTCCCTGTTTGGACTAAACAACAAGCAACCTTCCCATGGGTGTCGGGAGCAGCGGGGGCTGTGCCTGAGGCACAATGTTCCTTAGGCCAGGGACAGAGAACGCGATGCAACATCGTGTCTGCAAAGAGGCGCAGACTCCACAAATGCTCTGTTCTAACTCCCTCCAGTGGGTCAGAAATTCACCAGGGGGATTTAGGTGCCTCCAACATTCTTTTAAAAGTTTGGCTTTCTAGGTAAGGTTCTAGTTCCAGTCCATGTTGAAATGTAACTAAAAACCACAAATAGGAAATGCAGGGAGTAAATGAGGGAGATGTCCGGGGGTGGTTGAGGGGGTCTTTTAATGGGTCAGCGGCTCTCTCTGATAGACCGAGGATTTGCAGGGGAAGGACTGACAATTTCTGAAGATGAAACCGCAGAAATGTGTTAGTGATGGCTTCTCAGAACCTTCTGATTCAGAACCGCAAAGACGGAAGGAGGGAATTTGCAGTAGTGTTCTCACTGCGTACTCACAGTGCCCCCGATTTGGAAACAATCTAACTTCCTAAAATAGACATAAGGTCTATTTGTCACTTTCACATGCTGGACTTTTACAGTAGCTATTAAAAACCGAACCCCTCGGACTGCCTGTCAGAGAGGGGCTTTGCCATTTTAAATGCAAGGTAATGTACTCACGTGAGTGGCACTCTCACTGATCTATTCCCCACAGTTCCTCCTTATGGCTTTTAATTACATTTCAAACGTATTTAACAACAAATGGCCATCACTCAATGCTCAGTTTAAATAGCAGAGTTCAAACCGCTCTCTATTGCATCACCCAATGTTGTGTTGCAAATGCAAAGAGAAAAAGACTAGAAGGACACGTAAAAACGACAGTGATATCCTGACTGCTAGGTGGTGAGGTTGGTGGTGTACCTTAGTTTCTCCTTTATATTTACTTTATAAACCTTTTGCAAATGGACACATACCACATTTGTACTCAGGAAGCAGTCTTAAAGATATTTAGAATAATAGGAAATATTTTTTGAGGCTACAGTACATATTGTCAGTAGATTAAAAGCTTGGGCAGTTATCTTGAGAGCCCTCACTGAGTTGCAGGAGTTTATGAAAAGCTCGCCCCTTCCCTGTAGGAAGGAGCTTTCCTTCCCTCTACCCCTCCGAACTCTTGCGGGCCTTCCTCTGCTCTCACCCAGCTTCTGGAGTTTTCTACCTGCACCCCTTTCCTGCACCTCCACTCCCAACCCCACAACATGGCTCATTTCTAGTCCACTGAGGGCTTCCTGAGATTTGAATCCAGAAGACCGACTAACCCCATCTGTCCTAGTCCCCTTGATGCAGGAAAGGTGGTGCCCCAGCCAGCTCAGTTCGAGGATCCACCACCTCGGCCCTGGTGGTGTTGGTGCGGCGGCAGCCGGCAGAGGAACCAGCCGGCTGGAGGGTAGGCAAGTGGGGACCCCCACCCTCCTCCCTCCCCCCAGCCACGCCCCCAGGCTTTAGTACCCAGAGGGGCTGGACAACTGCTGGGGAGACACCAGGGCCTTGGTGTCTCCTTCCCCTTGCACTTAGACTGAACAGGAACCCCCAATTCCTATGCCTAGGTCAATTTCATGTAAGTTTCCTAGGCCTCTATTCTTTGAATGAACTGTGTCAATTCATTAATATATTCATTCACTGTGCCCCAGCGGAAGAGACTGTATTCATTCATTAACTGAATTCCAACTCCATGCCTTTAAATGTAACAACTGAGGTCTGGCTGATGAGCCACCTTTAGAAGACCCATCCCCGCTATATATAACAATTGAGTTCTGGCTAAATAACCCCATGCGACTACATATACCCCTGGACAAAGAGCCCGAGGAGAGATAGACGGAGAGAGGGAGCTTGTTCCCTGACCTGGGTTCTCTCTGCCAGGAGCTTTGGTGTTTTTGTATTCTTTTCTTTTCTGTAAATAAATGTTGTCTTACCACTGATCTGTGGTCCGTGGATTCATTCTTCGAATCACGGAGACCAGTGAACCTACTGAAGACGAAACTCCGGTATCGTCCTCAGGCTGCCATAACAGACCACAGGCTGGCTGAAGCGATAGTCATTTTCTTAAAGTTTGGAGGGCTGGAAGTCCAAGATCAAGTGCTGGCAAGGTTGGTTTCTGGTGAAGTGTCTCTTCGCGGCTTACAAATGGCTGTGCCTGGCCTCTCCTCTGGGTGTGCACACGCTTGGCGTCTTCTTCTCCTAAGGACATCAGCCCTCCTGCATTATGGCCCCATTCCTAGGACCCCATTTAAACTTAAAGCCACAGCTTGGTGCCTGTAGCTCAGCGTTAGGGTGCCGGCCACATACACCAGAGCTGGTGGGTTAGAATTCAGCCCAGGCCTGCCAAACAACAATGACAACAACAACAACAAATAGCCGGCACTGTGATGGGCACCTGTAGTCCCAGCTACTTGGGAGGCTGAGGCATGAGATTTGCTTAAGCCCAAGAGTTTGAGTTTGCTGTGAGCTGTGACACCATGACACTCTACTGAGGGTGACATAGTAAGACTCTATCTCCAAAAAAACAAAAAATAAATTTAAAGCCCCTATCTCCATACAGTCACATTGGAGGTTGGGGCTTCAGCATGTGGAATTGGGGGGCACAATTCATACCACCCTCCTGCTTATATTAACAGCTAGATGCCCATCAGGCGCCCCCCCCCCCTGCAGCTCCTGGACCCCGGGCATCCTGCTCTGTGCCTCCCACTGTGACATTTATTCTCTTGATACATTTTCTAGCTCACCCACAGTTAGAGCTTTTCAACTTGCTTCTTAAGTATCCTGCAGGAAGGAGAGAGAAGGGGGCTGTACTGGTTTGAGCCACCAGAGGAAAGAACTTGAACTTAGCAGACCAACTAAAAGTTTAGAGAACCACAGAGAGGAAGAGTCCCCAGTCCTCACACTGCGTCTAATTTCGGGTTGCTGGATGATGTAAGCACATCTTTTAACACGTAGAACGTGGGTGCAAGCACTCGGCACCGTGAACACTGTCGCTGGTCTGCTGGCTCACTGGGTTGATGGGGACACTGGCAGCCAGGCTGGAAGCCCCTTCAGTTACTGCCAGGTCCTCTTCAACTTTTCCAAGTCCTAGGTCAACTCTGTCACTAGATGAAGGAATGAGAGATGAACATGGATTGTTTGACTGTCTCCCATAATTGCTTAAAGTCAAAGCCCTATTGCACATTCTCTGTCATTCTAGGGCTTCTTGCTGTTGCTGTTGTTTTAACATCATACCCTGAAGAACACACCATTCCAACAGAAGGCATAGGAAGGCTGGAGTGACTATACTAATATCAGTGAAATAAACTTTAAGTCAAGGAGAGTTACTAGAGACTGATGAAGATAATTCATAATGGTAACAGGGTTACATCAATTACAGCAGGGAGACAGTACAATGATAAATGAAGATCCATGTCATAACAGGGTCAAAAATGCATGAAGGAAAATGGACAGAACTAAAAGGACATACAGAAAAATCTACGATTACAGTTGGAGATTTCAATACTCCTAGTTTAGTATTGATTACAATACTAAATACTATCCTTACAATAAGTAAGGATATGAAAGACTTGATCAGGTGGTGCCTGCAGCTCAATGGGTAAGGTGCCGGCCACATACACCAAGGCTGGTGGGTTCGAACCCAGCCTAGGCCAGCTGAACAACAAAGACAATCACAACAACAACAAAAAATAGCTGGGCGTTGTGGCAGGTGCCTGTAGTTCCAGCTACTTGGAGACTGAGGCAAGAGAATCACTTAAGCCCAAGAGTTTGAGGTTGCTGTGAGCTGTGACATTATGGCACTCTACTGAGGGCGACGTAGTAAGACTGCCTCAAAAAAAAAAAAAAAGAAAAGACTTGATCAATACCATTAACCAGGTGAACTTGGGTAACATTTATCCCGTCCAATAAGAGCAAAATACACATTCTTTTAAAGGACACATGGAATGTTGCCCAAGATAAACCATGTACTAGGTCATGAAACAAGTCTCAGTAAATTTTAAAAGACTACAACAATACATATTATGTTCTCTGACTATGACAACATTAAATCAGTAATCAAGGACAGAATGATCTCTGGAATGCCCCCCTGAGTACCCAGAAATTAAACAAACACTTCTAAATAACTCATAGATATAGGAAGAAATTTCAAGGGAAATGAGAAAATATTTTGAGTTGAGTGAAAACGAAAACTCCAGTTGTCAAAATTTATGACATGCAGCTAAAGAATTGCTTAAAGGAAAATGAATAGCCATAAATGTTTGGATTCGAAAAGAAAAAAAACATTTTCAAATCAATAATCTGAGCTTTCACCTTAAAAGGATATAAACAGAAGAGGAAATTAAATTTAAAATAAATAGAAATAATGAAGCATAACACTCAATTAAATCAAAAACAAAAAACATAGAGAAAATAATTGAAATGAAAAGGTTTTTCTGTGAAAATATCATTAAGTTTAATCAGCCTCTATCTAGACTGGTTAAAAAAAAAAGACAGAAGACAAATGTGCCAATATCATAAATGAGAGAATGAACATCAATATAGATTGTATAGGCATTAAAAAATAATTAGGAATTATCATGAACAACTCAAAGAATATGACAACTTAAATGCAAAATATAAATTTTTTAAAAACATATTATTAAAATGAACTCAAAAGAAATAAAAATATGCCTAGCCCTATATTAAATTTAGAGATTGAATTCTCAATTAAAAACATTCCTGCAAAGAAAATTCCAGATATAGGTGACTTCACTCGTGACTTACAGCTAATATTTGAGGAACAAATAATGCCAATTCTATACAAAATCTTTCAGGGAATAGAGGGAGAGGGAACTTTTTCAATTTATCTCATGAGGACAGTATTACCCTGACACCGATGCCCAATAAAGATAGCAGAAGAGAAAAAAGAATACGGTAACCAAAATCATGAATGAATACAGAAACAAAAATCCTTAACAAAGTATAGTTGATCTTGAACATGGATTTGAACTGCACAGGGCCATTTTTGTGTGAATTTTCTTCCGTTCCAGGCAGCCCTGACTCAGCAAGATGAGCCCCTCGTGCCCTTCCTCCTCCTTAGCCTACTCAGCATCTGAAGATGTTGGGGATGGTGCACTTCATAGCGATCTTTCACTTAATGACTAGTAAATAGATTTATTTGCTCTTCCTTAAGATTTTCTTAGTAACCTTTGCTCTCCTCTGGCTTACTTTATTGTTAAAACACGGTATATAATACATATAGCATACAAAATATGTGTTGATAAACTGCTTATGTTATTAGTAAGGCTTCTGATCAGCTCTAGGTTATTATTTAAGTTCTTGGGGAGTACACAGTTCTATGTGGATTTTTGACTGTGTAGGGTGTTGGAGCCCCTAACTCCAATGTTGTTCAAGGGTTAACTATATTATAATATCAAATCCAACATAAAAAATGTGCATACTAGGAATGCAAGGTTGGTTTATTCTTAGAAAATTAATCACTGAAAATTATAATGTTAACAGAATAAGAGGAAGGCCATATGAGGATAACCAATAAAGCAGAAAAAATAAATTGATAAAATTAAACATCTGTTCCTGAAAACTCTCTGCAAACCAGAAACAGAATGAAGCTTCCTTAAGCTGACAAGGGGAATTTATGAAAAGCCTATAGTTAATATCATATCTGATGAAATAGTGAACACTTTCATCACTAGGATCAGGAATAGGTCAGGGATGCCCATTCTCACCACTTCTATTCAACATTGTCCTAAAAATCTTAAAAACTGCAGAAAAAGTCATATAGATTAGAAAGAAAGAAGTAAAACCATCTTTATTCTCAGAATAAATGATTGTGAACATAGAAAATCCTAAGGAATCTTCATAAAAGGTACTAGAACTAATCAGTGGTTTTAGCAAGATCCCCAAATACAAGGTCAGTATGAAAGAGTTAGTGATGTTTTTAACTACTAGCAATGAATGATTAGAAAATGAAAAAATACCATTTATAGAGCCTTCAAAAATATCAAGTAGTCAGGTTAGTACAAAGGCTGTAAAGTCTCCATTTTTTTTAATGGCTGAATAGTATTCCATAGTGTACATATACCATAGCTTGTTAATCCATTCCTGGATTGGTGGGCATTTAGCTTGTTTCCACATTTTGGCGATCGTAAATTGAGCTGCAGTAAACAGTCTACTGCAAGCGTCCTTATGATACAAGGATTTTTTCCCTTCTGGGTAGATGCCTAGTAATGGGATTGCAGGATCAAATGGGAGGTCTAGCTTGAGTTCTTTGAGAGTTCTCCACACTTCCTTCCCAAAAGGTTGTATCAGTTTGTAGTCCCACCAGCAGTGTAAAAGTGTTCCCTTCTCTCCACATCCACGCCAGCATCTGCAGTTTTGAGATTTTGTGATGTGGGCCATTCTCACTGAAGTTAGATGGTATCTCAGGGTGTTTTTGATTTGCATTTCTCTAATAATTAGGCATGATAAGCATTTTTTCATATGTTTGTTAGCCATTCGTCTGTCTTTTATAGAGAAGGTTCTATTCATGTCTCTTGCTCATTGATTTATGGGATTGTTGGCTTTTTTCATGTAGATTAATTTGAGTTCTCTATAGATC
>CAUYON010068520.1:0-19992 GCA_963573935.1 Arctocebus calabarensis
TTTTTGAGACAGAGCCTCAAGCTGTCACCCTGGATAGAGTGCTGTAGCATCACAGCTCACAGCAACCTCCAATTCCTGGGCTCAAGCGAGTCTCCTGCCTCTGCCTCCCAAGTACCTGGGACTACAGGTGCCTGCCACAACACCCGGCCATTTTTTTGGTTGCAGCCATCATTGTTGTTTGGCGGGCCCAGGCTGGATTCGAACCCACCAGCTCAGGTGTATGTGGCTGGCGCCTTAACCCGTTGAGCCACAGGCGCCGAGCCACTTATGTCTTTATTTATTCAACAGAGTGACTGAACAAACTCATGATTTCCTCCCCAGATCTCAACCTTCCTAAATGTTATCCAGCTTGGGAAATGGCAAGTCCACCTGTTCTTTTCTGAGACTGAGTCTCACTTTGTCACCCTCTGTAGAGTGCTGCAGCATCATAGCTCACGGCAACCTCAAATTCCTGGGCTTAAGCAATTCTCTTGCCTCAGCCTTCCACGTAGCTGGGACTACAGGTGCCTGCCACACACCTGGTTATTCTCAAGATGGGGTCTTGCTCTTGCTCAGGCTGGTCTTGAACCTGTGAGCTCAGGCAGTCCACCTGCCTCAGTGTCAGCAATTCCACCTTTGTCACCCTTTAGCCAAACACCTAGGGGTATTCTTGCCAAGTGTTTCTCATATCCTGCTCTCTACCTGTTGGAAAATCCTGCTGGACTTCTTTCCAGGTTCCCACCTGTCTTCCCCCTTCACCAGCTCCTTTGTCCAAGAGGCTGTGAGGTCTCCACTGGCTAGTGACTCTGCCTTCCCCCTGGCTCCTGCTGTCCCCCCATGGAGGAAGCAGAGAGCCCATTTATGTCTAATTCAGAGCAGATGGTTCCACTTCCCAGACTCCCATGGCATCTCTTCTCACGCAGAAAAAAATTCAAAGTCCTTTCCCTGGTCTTCAGTGCCCTGCCTGGCCTGGACCTGTGGGCAGAGGGCACCATGATGCCAGCTCTTAGCTTTGTCCCTCTGAGTCCCTGCACTTTCCCTTAAGTCTTCCATGAACACACTGAGTACTCTCGGTACCTTGAAGCCACCTGTTGTTCCCTGGCCCCCAGACTCAAATGGCCTGTTCCCTCAGCTCTTCAGAACTCCACTCAAAGGTCCCCTGGCCACAGACTTCCTCCACATCATTGTCCAAGCCCTACCCTGCTTACTTTTTTTTTTTTTTTTTTTAGAGACAGAGTCTCACATTATCTCCCACAGAACAGTGCAGTGGCATCACAACTCACAGCAACCTCCAGCTCTTGGACATAGACGATTCTCTTGCCTCAGCCTCCCGAGTAACTGGGACTACAGGCGCCCACCACAACGCCCGGCTATTTTTGTGTTGCAGTTCGGCCAGGGCTGGCTTTGAACCCACAACCCTCGGCATATGGGGCCAGCACCCTACTCACTGAGCCACAGGTGCCGCCCTATCCTGTTTACTTTTGCTCCATTAATCTCATCTCACGCCTCCTAGGTGGTGGTATTTGTTTATTTATATATTTCTCTTCCTCCTCTACTATCCTGTTAGCTTCATGAAATCACAGACTTTCCTTGGGTTCACTGCTATATCTTCAGTGCCTGAAACAGTATCTGGCACGTAGTAAATGCTACTAAGACCTCTGCGACACTTCATTAAATGAGTTAAATAAATGTTCCTAATTATTTGTTGGACACTAAAACAAGCTGGGAGTCACAGAAATAAATAAAAGAATCCCCTCTTCCGGGACCTTACATTTTGGTGGGAGTGTCAACTATGTAAACAGTAAACTACAACAGAAGACAAAATTAAGTCAGCACCAAAAAGCAAACTAGCAGTCAGGTAATATCCACTGAGGACTTCCTTGTGCAGTCTGGGGTGTTTTCTGACACCAGTCCTCCAATTTCCTGATGCCAACCGGGTGTCCTACAATAAAATTCTTTTTTTTTTTCCTTTTTGTTTTTTCTCCTACAATTAAATTCAATTCAGGTGTTAGCCGCTTGGAGTTTACTGTAGACCCCACAAGAGGAAGAGTTGCACAAGACTGCCTCCCTGGCAACTGCCAAACACTCGCACATCCCAGGCCATCTGTACTTCTCTGTTCTTCTGACAGACTGGCTAGAAACCAGGGGTTTCCACACCCCCCTTCTCAGGTTAGGTAATTTTCTAGAATGGTACATTTGCCCATACATTATAAAGGATACAACTCAGGAACAGCCAAATGGATAAGCTATATAGATGAGTGTATTGGGGGTGCAGAAGGGACACACAGCATCCACGCCCTCTCTGGGCACCCTGCCCCTAGCGCCTTGATGTGCTCACCAACCTCTGTAAATCTCACTGTTCAGGAGCCGCCTGCACAGTGGCTGAGGTTTTCCCAGCACCAGGCCCTGTTCTCTTCTGAGGTCTAGCTGAGCGCCCTGCCCAGGCTGTTTGCCTTTAATTCTTAGGTTTTCTAAACCCTATTCTATGCCTTGTTGCCCTTCAGAGGTAGGATCCTAATAACGGGGTGAGGAGTTAAGAGTCCAGCTCAGGTAGGGCCGGGTCAACAGTGGTGAGATAATGGCCCCATAAATGGATCCATGATGCAAACAGGTCTGATTACCCAGAATGACAAGGGGGAGCCACAGAGCTGTGACCTCCTTGTGCGGACTGTACCCGGCTGCCCCATCCTGCTGGAGCATCACACTGGATGTTCATGACCCAGAAAAGCTCAGGCCTCAACCAGAAGGAATGAATCAGAATTGTGGGAAGTTACTCAGATAATTATTTGGGCCTGTGATGGCTTCTCTCTGATGATTGGATTCCACCACATACGAGGTACCTGTGTATGATTTAGACATTCCTGCAGGAAAGGTCATAATCTTTTAAAGTCCAACCCATCCTTTGAGTGAAGTCTACTAACATTCTTCCAGAGGAGGAGGAAGACTTACTGCATTGTCAGCTCGGTGGCTAAGAGCTTGGGCTCAGATACTGGATTCAAATCCCGGCGCTCCTGCGCACTGATGATGTGACTTTGGGCAAGTCACTTAATTACCTAGACCTTCGTTTTCTCACGTGTGACCTGGGGGAATAAAAGATGGCATCTACTTCAGAGGGTTGTGGTGATGATGAGAGTTGTGTGTCTGTGTGGACCAAGTGACTAGAGGGCTGGATTTTCAGCTCCACCACCTGGCCTCTGGGAAGGGAAGGGGAGCTGGAGAGTGAGCTCTAAAAGGGCTCATTCCTTCTGGTTGAGGCCTGAATTTCTCTGGGTCATGAACATCCAGTATGATGCTCCACCAGGATGGGGCATCTGGGCACCGTCTGCACAGGGAGGTGCTGAGCAGGGACTAGAGCTCAGAGGACTGCCCGGTGGGAGGTCACAGCTCTGTGCCTCCCCTTGTCATTTTGGGTAATGAAACCCGGCCAAACATCAGATTTGCATGATGGATCCATTTATGGGGCCATTGTCTAACCACTGCTGACCCAGCCCTACCTGAGCTGGACTCTTAACTCCTGACTCCATTATTAGGATCCTGCCTCTTAAGGGCCATAAGGCACAGAAGAGGGTTAGAAAACCTAAGAATTAAAAGACAAGCAGCCAGGGCAGGGCCCTCAGACAGACCTCAGAAGAGAACAGGGCCTGGCGCTGGGAAAACCTCAGTCACTGCAGCCTCTGACACGGGGCTTATCGTCTTCACGAACTCTTTATCCACCCCTCCTCTCCCCCAGCTCAGTAGTGGAGCTTCTCGGGAAAGTTCCCACCTCACTCTGTGAGGAAAGTTAGTGAAAGGGGCCCTGTCTCCAGCACCAGCTATGGGCGTGGATACCTTTAAGAGTTCAGCTCAGATAGGGCCAGAAATCAAAGTGAGAAAACTTCAAAGGGAAGTGAAGCTCTGTTGAGAATTGTGTAGTTTCTCTTCTGCTCCCTAAAAATGATAGAGTATAGCCATTAAAAATTTGGACTCTGGTCTGGTGCCAAGAGTTCCTGGGTTCAAATCTTGGTTCTATTATTTACTAGCTGTGTATATGTGGGTGAATGACTACTCAGGTTCTCTGTCTACTAAAACGACTGTCCTCACCCTGTTGTGAGGACTAAAGAAGGTAATTCTTTTTTTTTTTTTTTTTTTTGAGACAGAGCCTCAAGCTGTCACCCTGGATAGAGTGCTGTGGCATTACAGCTCACAGCAACCGCCAATTCCTGGGCTCAAGCGCGTCTCCTGCCTCCGCCTCCCAAGTAGCTGGGACTACAGGCGCCCGCCACAACACCCGGCCATCCTTTGGTTGCAGCCTCACTGTTGTTTAGCGGGCCCGGGCTGGATTCGAACCCGCCAGCTCAGGTGTACATGGCTGGCGCCTTAGCCCGCTGAGCTACAGGCGCCAAGCCATAAAGAAGGTAATTCTTGAATAAAATGTACTCAAGCCATGCCCAGCACATAATAATTGTAGCACTCAGTAGATATACTGCCTGTGGAAGCTCTGGTCTACCCCGTTTCAGAAATCAGCTAGCAGCCAGCAGCCAGCACCCGGCAAAGGCAAATTTATTTTGAGAGGGAGATGGCAGATAGGTGCCCCCAGGCTCTTAAGATAAGGCCTAATAGAGTCAGGTGGATTACATCCCTGATCCAGATTTCAACTGAAACTTTTTTTTTTGTAGAGACAGAGTCTCACTTTGTCACCCTCTGTAGAGTGCTGTGGAGTCACACAGCTCACAGCAACCTCCAACTCCTGGGCTTAAGCGATTCTCTTGCCTCAGCCTCCTGAGTAGCTGGGACTACAGGCACCCACCACAATGCCTGGCTATTTCAACTGAAACTTTTGAAAAGCCCCTTCTCCCTTGCTCTGGTCAGAATTAATTCAGCCTCCTATGAACATGCTACCTTAACCCAATCTCCCCTGCAGAGCTTATCATCTCCTATGGAGGATTATTTAATTGATCAGACTCCCTGACCAGATTTTCTGAGGTAGAGAACTAAATTCCAGTCATCCTTCTATCTCAAACAAATCTCAAAAGAAAAAGTTGGGTTTTTTTTGGAGACAGAGTCTCCCAGGCAAGAGTGCCACGACCTTAGCCTAGCTCACAGCAACCTCGAACCCCTGGGCTCAAGCAATCCTCCTGTCTCAGCCTCCTGAGTAGCAGGAACTATAGGTGTGCCTGGCTAATTTTTCTATTTTAGTATAGATGGGGGTCTTGGGATCTGGCTCTTCATTTTATTTATTTATTTATTTATTTTTCGAGACAGTCTCACTTTGTCAGTCTGGGTAGAGTACGTGGTGTCACAGCTCACAGCAACCTCAAACTCCTGGGCTTAAGCGACTCTCTTGCCTCAGCCTCCCCAGTAGCTGGGACTACAGGTGCCTGCCACAACCACTGGGCTATTTTTAGAGACAGAGTCTTGCTCTTACTCAGGCTGGTCTGGAACTCCTGAGCTCAGACAATCCATCTGCCTTGTCCTCCCAAAGTGCTGGGATTACAGGCATGAGCCACTGCCCCCCTCCCCCAGCTGGGGTTTGGGCTTTTTACTACAGACAGAGGTTTCAGGGTCTTGCTCAGGTTGGCCTCAAACTCCTGAACTCAAGTGATCCTCCTGCCTGAGCCTCCCAGAGTGCTAAGATTACCGGCATGAGCCACCGTGCCAGTAATAACAAAAAGATTTGATGTGGGCAACTCCTTCACTCCTCTCCGCACCTCCGCGTAGAGATGAGGGGAACTTCCCATGGGAAGGGCACTGACAAACCAGAAGGTCAGTTCCCACCCTGGTCTTCAGGGTATTACCTCAAAATGACTCACTTTCCTCATCTGTACCTACAAAATAGGAAAACAGTCCCCATCCCATTCAGCTCTCTGGGTGGGTACAGAAGCTAAATGTGATGATGCTCAGGACAAGACAAGGTTTGTAAATGTCTTCTCCAGGCACCTCATTCCCAGCGGCAGAGAAGCTTGGTCTCACTAAATGGCCTTTGGCCTTGGTTCAGCCTCAGAGAGTGGGTGTTACAGTAGAATTCCTTTCCAGACCTTGAGTGTCTTCATTGACCAAGAGGAAATCACAGAAAGCTGTGTGACCCAGGCCAGAGGCATCTTCTCCCCCTCTGTCTGAGTTTTCCCTGTCTGTGAACGTCCTGCACAGCCCTGCCTGTCCACTGTGGCCGCCTCTCACCCTTTCCTGAGGAATGCAGCCTCAGCCTGCCTGTCTGCCGGTCTCCTGCCCTGGGAGTCCATTCCCCTTCTCCCTTCCTCCACTTGCAATCACTATTTATTTATCTTTGGAAGTTCAAGGAACCAGAGCCTGCAACTGGGAGAGATCTGTGGAGCCAGGGAGGGAAAGTGAAGAGGCCAATGTCTGCCACCAGTGGACAGGGGAGACAAGCCCCTGCCCTGTGGGTGGGGGTGGGGGTGCCTGACCCGAGGGGGCCTGGAAAAGGCACCACCCACACCAGCAGGGCCAGCATCACCAAAGGAGGGTGTTGCTCCACTGAGGCACTTGGTGGCACAGTGAAGGACGGGACAGAAGTCCTGCCCCAACCCTGGCAGCTCTGTTAAGCCGCAGAAAGATCAACCTTTGTGGGGGAACTGAGAACACCTGGGCCCTTCCCTTCTCCCTCGTCTCCAGCCACAATTTCTGAGTTTGCAGTTCATCTAACACCACAGGGAGCTTGCATGGTCCTCCTCCCTTGTCAAAATCTGCCAAAGCCACCAGTCCTCTGACTTTGGGAACCAAGCGCTCAGCTCTCCCATTCACATGCTCAGGCCACAATTTACATTTAATTCATACACCAGGGAGCAGACAGGGCCCGTTCTGACCCGAGGTGAGGTCACCTATCCAGGCAGTGCCCCCTGCACACCCTCCCACTGAACCCTGCTTTCCCTCCTCCTTTTCCCACTCACTGCCCCCCCCCCCCAAATCCCACCACACATAGGGTTGTCGAAAAGGTAGGAGGCCAGACGGCCTTGTCTGCCCGGCCTTTGACCTCTCCTTGGCCGAATGACATGCACTTCCCGCTGGGCGAGGTCATCAGCAGCAGTTGAAGGTCTGCCGCCTCCTTGGTCTCAGGCTTGTACCCTCCTGCGGGGTCTTCAGCCCGGAGCTTGAGGGCAGGCAGGCGCTGGAGAACGAGCGGACTTCCAGACTGGCCCATCTTGCCCGGGTCAAAGGAAAACACAGAGCGGTGCGCAAAGTTCAACCAGAAACATGGCTCACGGGCTGTCTGTGGCCAAGCCCTCTGGTCACTGAGAGCTCCAGCAGCGTGGGCCGTGGGCTAGATGAGCAAGGGCAGGGTGGGGTGTGAAAAAGTGACGATGCTTAGTTTAGAGGTCTGAGGTGGCTTGTGGAGAGGAAGGGTCCTGGCCCGAGGCAGAAGGGAGAGGCAGAGAGGAGTTTTGCTTGAGGCAGGCTGCAGGGGACTTGGGGGCCCCTCTCCGCCGAGGGCCCAGGCCCGGCTTCGAATCGGGAGGCGCTAGGGCCTCGCGGAAGGCCTGGGCGGCGCGGGGAGGGCGGGCGGCGGCGGGAGCTGCGCGGAGCCGAGCTGCCTCCATCCATGGCACGGAGCGGCGGCGGCGGCGGGGGCAGGAGCTGGGTGCGATCCGCTAGGTCCCAGCCCGGCGCCGAGCAAGCAGGGGACTCGGAGGGGTCAGGCCTCCCCCGGCCCGCCAGCACAGCGCTGAGCCTTGGGCCGCGCCGCCGGGGGTCGCCTGCGCAGCGCTGACAGCGGCGCCCGCGTCCTCCCCGCCGGGGCACTCGCCGGACATGCCCCCGGGGCGCGGCGGCGGGGACCCCGGGGCTTGCCTCCGCCCAGGGCCCCCCGCCCCGCCCTCGGGAACCCTGGGCCCCCGCTGAGCACGCCTCCAGCACGCCCGGGTCTCTCCGGCCGGCGCGCAGCCGGGCCCCAGCGCTGTGAGTCCCCGCGGGGCGATGGGTTGATGGGCGCCGGGGGACGCAGGATGCAGGGAGCGCCCGGGCGCCTGCTGCTGCTGCCGTGGCTGCTGCTGCTCCTGGCGCCCGAGACTTGGGGGGCGCCCGGCTGTCCGGTGCCCATCCGCAGCTGCAAGTGCTCGGGGGAGCGGCCCAAGGGACTGAGCAGCAGCGCCCCCAACCCGGCGCGCAGGAGGGTGGTGTGCGCCGGCGGAGACCTCCCGGAGCCTCCTGAGCCCGGCCTTCTGCCTAATGGCACCGTCACCCTGTGAGTACCTTTCCTGGCGGGACGAACGGAGGCAAGACGGGGGGTGCTGAGGAGCGGGAAGGTGGGTCGGGAAGGAGCTACCACTTCGGAGACTCCAGAACTGGCGTCCATAAGGAGGCTTGGGGAGCAGGGGAAAGACCCAGGCTCCCGGAGCGTCCAGGGAGGAAGGGGCTTGGAGGGAGGGCGCCACGGGCGCCCCTCACCTGCACAGTTTAGCCTAGTGCTGCGGGCTTCAGGGGCCTCGGGAGTGTGAGGCGGGGGACGCGGCCCGGGACAGATGGTCTCCCACGGCCCAGAGAACGCTATCCGGTCCAGATAGGAGTCTCCCATATTTGCCCGGCGGCCCGGCCCCTGCGGTTGGGGGCACCCCATCCGTATTCCGAGCTTGCCAGCCCCGCTGCCAGCCCGTCTCCATTAGACAGCTGGAGGGTGGGCTCGGAAAAGTCTGTACTTGAAACGTGGGCGCTTCTGATCTGCAGGAGACCCTGCGTCCCTATCCCTCCAGGGCCTCTCTCCCAAGGCGTGCGTTCGGGTAGTGAGCTCTCTGCCGGGTCCCGCGTCCCTGCCTCTTCCTCGCCTCCTGGGAAGTGACTCTAGTTTTGGCAGCTTTTCGATTGACGAAGAGCAAAGATTGCAAAGAATGAAATTGGCTGGGCGGACGGGTGCACCCTGGCCTCCTTCCGGGACTCTCCTCTCAGGCAGAGCCTTAGTAAGCCCGCGCTTTGCTGCCGACCAGCCGGGCTACCCCAAGCCGCCTCCAAGGGGGGTGGGGTTCAAGTACCACCAACCGCACGAACACTGGCGACCTCTCCCCACTGCAGAGATTTCCTGCGCCTACCACGTGCTCCGAGCTCCACCGCATGCCTTGGACTTGAGGGTCTGGCCATCCCCTTCCTTCCCTGTCCCAAATCAAGCCTAAAAGCCACTTCCCTTTCCCTGTCCTCCTGACCCCAGTGGCGACCGTTTCTCCACCGCCCCTTGCCCGGAGTTGGGCTGGCGCGGTCTATTTGATTGTGTCCAGAACAATACAGTAACGCCTCTGGTTGGGTGAGTTCAGAGGCTGCCCGCTTCCTGACAGGACGCACTGGTCAGCCTCTGACGTTGGCGGCCTGGCCTGCATGTTCCCCCCTGGGTGGGGGCTGCGCGCGCCTCGGGATGGGGGCAGCTCTTCGGCTCTCTGCCGCCTCCCTACCACTTGGGGTTATATGGCAATGGCCAGGTCTCTCTAAGTGTCCACTGGTGTTTAAGGGGCCCAGAAACCCTGGGGATTCCCCAGACCACTCATTGGTGGAGGAGAAAAATGCTGACCTGTGTCTGTGTGAGTCTGAGCTGCATGAAGATAATTCAGCTCTGAGAGCCATGCATATATATGCTTGTGTGTACCAGCACGCACATGCTGTGTGTCTGAGCTCACGCGCACATGTGGGACACACTGTCTGTGTGTCAGAGTTACAGAATCCTAACATACCAAAGGCAGAAGAGGGGGTAGAAAGGTGGTTTTGCGGTACATCTTAGAATGATTTGGCAACTAATGCTTTCCAGCCATGGCTAATTCCCATTGACGCCACTCCAAGGAAAGAGTGTGGCCAAATGTTGGTGAGAATATATTGTGACCAGGTGGCAGCAAAGGTGACTCTTAGCTCACTTCTGCATCTCAATGCCTCCCCAGAGAATAAGTCCCCTTTCCTCCCAGGCCATTGACCCTACTCATTTAGGATGCCTTACGAAGGAACTTTCCCCAGTGCCTGGCAGTGTGTGCCTCTGGGGAAGACAGCAGGGCAGGCCAGGGAAGCCCCCCTCACCCTGGAATGTAAGAAAATCCTCAGTCACAGACATATTTCTTTTTCTTTCTTTTTTTTTGGAGAGACAGAGTCTCACTCTATCGCCCTCGGTAGAGTGCCGTGGCATTACACAACTCACAGCAACCTCCAGCTCCTGGGCTTAGGCGATTCTCTTGCCTCAGCCTGTTGAGTAGCTGGGACTACAGGCGCCCTCCACAATGCCCAGCTATTTTTTTGTTGTTGCAGTTCTGCCAGGGCTGGGTTTGAACCTGCCACCCTGAGTACATGGGGTCGGCGCCCTACTCACTGAGCCACAGGCGCCACCCACCCAGACATATTTCTTAATTTTACCCATCCCACCACCACCACCACCACCACCCCCCCCAGCCACATACTCCTGCTCTCCTGGCTGACTTCTGAAGAAAGAAAGGGTGCTTTCTTTCGGGGCTCAGTCCCTACACTTGCCCCTGCCCTAGAATGCATCTTGAAGAAAGGGGGAAGCAAGGTCTGTGTAGGATCAAAAAGGGGTGATCCCTTTCCTCTGTACCACAAAGGGTCATGGCCAATAACCCTGTAACCCAAAGCAGGTTAACAAGAGAAAAGCTTAACACGTGTATTTCTATCACATGCACACATGTGCACAAGAGTCATACAAAATATGAACTCAAAGAGGGGCCAGGTGGTTGAGTTTTAGAGACAGAGTTTCACTTTGTGGTCCTCAGTAGAGTGCTTTGGTGTCACAGCTCACAGCAACCTCCAGCTCTTAGGCTTACGTGAGTCTCTTGCCTCAGCCTCCCAAGTAGCTGGGACTACAGGCGCCTGCCACAACGCTTGGCTATTTTTTTTGTTGCAGTTTGGTCAGGCTGGGTTTGAACCCGCTACCCTCAGTACATGGGGTCAGCGCCCTACTCACTGAGCCACAGACGCAGCCCCAGGTGGTTGAGTTTTAAAAGCTCTTTTCATGAGGGAGAGATGTGTGAACCCAGGAGGTGGGAGGCAGGTGGGAGTGTGAGTGTCATCAGAGCTGTCCAGGAACAAAAGTTGATTTTGCAGATCAAGTCCCTCAGATAATGGAAGAGTAGAGAATTTTTTTTTGGGGGGGGGGGGATTTGTTTGTTTGGTTTTTGACACAGAGTCTGACTCTGGTGCCCTGGGTACAGTGACATGGCATCATAGCTGACAGCAACCTCAAACTCTTAGGGTCAAGTGATCCTCCTGCCTCAGCCTCTTGAGTAGTTGGGACTACAGGCTCTTGCCACGCATGGTTGGTTTTTCTATTTTTAGTAGAGACAGATCTCAATCTTGCTCAAGCTGGTCTGGAACTCCTGAGTGCAAGCAATCGACCCACGTGGGCCTCCCAAAGTGCTGGGATTATAGGCCGGAGCCATGGCCAGGAAGACTTAAAGTCCACCTGGGCATGCCTGGGCGTGGTGACTACTCCCAGGGCCTTCTCTTCTCCAAGGCTGCTCTTTCCTGGTTGTTCGACTAGGGAGGGGGGTGTTAAGACAGTTGAATTTCTTTTTTTCCCCAGATTGGTGTGAGGGTACATATAATTAGTTTATAATGTTTATATCTGTAAGGTGAAGTCTGACTTGTAGTTGTGCCCTTCACACAACTGCATTTCTTTGGGATGGAGGTTTTACTCAGTCACTTTAGGGAATTCCAGGTAGAGCCTCTCCTCTCTGAGACAGGACAAGGTCAGTGGATCTTGGTCCTGAGGCAGTTTCTAAGGCCTCTCAGCATGTCACGGCACCAGTCTTAGGGTACTGCTTTCTGGGCCCCCACAGCTGGGAAGGAAGGGGCTGTCATAGCATCAGCCTGGCAGCTCAGCTAAAGGTCAAAGTCTCCCCACGCAAATGGTCAGCCTGCCCCCCAAACCTCTCCCTCGTGTTCTCCTTTTTTTTTTTTTTATCCCACCACCCACATAAAGGTTCCCTGTCACCTTTTAGCTTGCCACTTGGTGAAAACAGGACTTGAGTCATTGTTTTTAAATTGTGGTTTCTCTTTCCTCCCCATCTTCCCTTCACTCCCACTGAGGACCCCTTTCTTTCTCCAGAATGGACTCCCAGGTGCCAATCCCGTGAGTCTTCAAGGGAGACTCAAGGTTCACCTTAGGGAGCCTGGCAGACTCTGAGTGCTGGGGACTGTTCAGGCACTGAAGTGGGTCCCTGCCTGCGGGAGCCTCTGCAGGGACACAGCCTGCAGCCACCTCTGCCCCTTATCTCAGCTCTGCCTTCTGTTTTTGTAGACTGCATAACCCCCTCTCCCCCACCCTTGGCGTTTTCCTCTCCAGCAGATTTTCATTTGCAGTTTTCCAGGACAGCGGAGCTCTTGGCTTCCTTCCTGCTGTGTCTGTCCCACCCCACCCCCCAGGCAGGCTGCTGGTCTGCAGGGCAGCTGTGGCACTACTGCTCCCGTACAGAGCCTGTGATGACCTCCCTGAGGGGAAAGGCCCCACTGGTGGCAGCTTAAGTCAGGGGAGCCTGGGTGTGGGAATGGCAGCAGCCGCTGGTTCTCAGCTCTGGGTGAGGGGGAAGAATAAGGAATTCCAGAAGCTCTCCTACAAGGACCTCCTTGAACATCTTAGCAGGCCCTGGAGAAGATGCCAGGTCATAAATTCCTAGAACGTCTGCATTAAGAAGAGACCTAGAGATTAGCCACTTCTTCCCTCTGAGACCTCCAGGGGAAGGTGCCTGCCATAGTCACACAGCTGACCAGGGCAGGATTAGCGTTCCTTCAGGAGAGGGCCTCCCTGTTCACCTGGCCCACTCAGGACCCCCAGCACACAGAAGGTGCTTTACAAAACTCCAAGCCCTTTGGACCTAGGAACATTCCAGGCTGGGTGAGGAGGGGCAGGCATGGGACAAGATACTCCGTATTCCACCCTGGCAGCCAATCCTCGGCCTGCCCAGCCTCCCATTCCGGGTGGGGGGGGGGGGCTTGCCCACCAGGAGACCAGGGGCTACTTGCCACAGGCTGCCTAGCACTGGCTGGGCCCTGCTGCTGGAAGTATGGGGCTCTTAGGGAGGAGGTGAGGAAGCTGGGCCTGGGGCAAGGGTTCTTGAGCACAGATCTCCCTCTGGATGGCCCTCCAGCTGCTGAGGGGGTTCATCTCACAGCATGAGGGGAGGTGGGGGCACCAAGATCCAGTTAGGGGAGTGTGGGGCACAGAGAGCTCATTGCCAAACACATGGCCTGCGGCAGTGGGAGGGTGCTAGCTGCAGGGCGGGCCCAAGCTGGCCCCCACCCCCTTGTCCACCCTCTTTCCCCCATATGGTTCTCATAAGGTCTGGGCTCTGAGACAGCAGCCAGAGGAAGTGGCTGTGTACAGAGAGCTTTTGTGAGAGAGAGGAGGGGGAGGGGGAAAGAGCAGAGAGAAAGAAGGAAAGAAAAGAGGGGAGAGGCTGAGACAGAGAAGGCTGGGGCAACCAGGAGGCCCCAGCACACCCTGCACTGCCCAGTTTCACATTGTGGGTCTCAGCTACTCACCCCCACGTGGGTCCCAGGCCTCCACCATCTGAAGTGAGGACACAGCAGAAACAGACTCTTCTCATCTACCTGCCCAGGGGCTGGAGGCAGCCAGCTCAGCTTGCAGGGGTTCACCGTGGGGCCTGGGAGAACCCCTGCACTTAGGGCTCCCTCTTGTGCCAAATGTTAGAGTCCATGGTCTCATGTCCCAGGGAGGGCACTGGGCAGAGATCAGAGCCCTCTTGGGGTCAGTAGTTGAGTTCTTGTTGGACCAAACACAGTAGATAGGCCGTCTTCCTGAGCTCCAAAAAGGGTGCATATAATTCAGCCCCCAGTGGGTCTAGGACCCATCTAGGTTATTCAGCGTGTGTGCATGAACCCAGCCACTCCTGAACCCCAAGGAAATGGCAATCCCTAGTTCTGGGGGTGAGCCTAAGAATTTCCCCCAAAGGCATGGGCAAACCAAGGTAATTTGAACCTAACCATAAATTGACCTCTAAATTTGGGGTCATGTTTTTCAAGGGAGAGAGTTTTTCTAAGTTTATCCCATAGATGATAAGAACCGTTCCTGAGGGAGAAGTTGCAGCCACCTCTGGATCCCTGTCCCTCTAAACCATCCAGCGACTGCTGGCTACTCCACTCACCAAAGCCCAGAGAGGACAGGCTAGTTCACAGAAGCCACACAGCCTGGAGGGCGGCCTCATCACCGGTGAGGTGGAGGCTGCCCCAGCCTCCCTGGGAGCAGCTGGAGAGCCGGGGAGGAGAGAGGAGGGAAATGGCCCTGAGCTAAAGGACCAGAGGGAAAATCCAGTAATGGCTAGGCAGGGCTGCTTGGAGGGGCTGTTTATTTTCATTCCCCCAAGCCCAGCTACTCTGTTCTATTTAGAGCTCAGACACTGACAGGACGAAGCTGCTTCCTCCCCTTCCTCCCTCCTCTGGGCCCCCATCCTTCCCAAACTCCAGAACATTCCTTTGCTTTTAGGACTGGGTTATGGGAGAAGGGGATGGGAAGGGGGAGGGGCAGAGAAATCCTGGAGTGTGGCTAACCCAGGTGGCCTCCCAGGATCCTCCTGGCTCTGCTAGCCCAGCCCTGGCCTCAACTGTCCCTGGGAGCTGGGGTAGGTCAGGATGGGGGAGCCAGAGGGTGTGCAAGATGGATGGGGCCAGGTGAGGGGCAAGGCAGCCGATCTGGCACAGAGGCGGGGCAGCAGCCTGAGGAGGGAGGTCCAGCCTGACATCTCCCAGCTGGGAAGGGCTGAAAAGATCTGAGAGCCCCTTTCTCCTCCCTCCCCTCCTCCCCTGCCAGGGCTCTCCACTTTGCAGGGAATTGTGTGGAGAGGCAGAAACTGTACAACTTTAGGCTTCAGGAGACTCAGTGTCCAGGATGGGAAAGGCCTTCAAAGATTAGGCATGGGTTCTCCAGCCCAGACCCTTCTTTTTACCACGAAGGAAGCCCACAGAGAAGGGCTGATCTGCCCAAAGTCACACAGCTCTGAGTCAGACAGCACAGGCTCAGCCCTGGGCTCCTGACTCCCCATCACCTCTGCCATTAGCCTTTGCAGGACCAGGGAACAAAGCCACATCTTCAGAAGGAGGAGAGGGACAGGAAGCAGGGCAGACCGATTGGGGACTCGGAGGCTTGTCAGGCCTCCTGAAGGCTTCACAGACAGGGGCACAGCCACAGGCAGCAGGGGCCCAGAGGCCTTGCCTGTCCACTCTGCTGATGGCAGTGGCATTTTTTGATCAAAATGGAAGCACATGGAACTGGGAGTTCAGATAATACTCCCTTTCTTCACTCAGGCTGGGTTTCTGAGACAGAAAAAGTTAGCAGACAGGAGACCAAAATAGAGGTTGGTGCTGATCCTAGCTAGATTGGAAGACCTGGCTTTAGTCGGTGGGTGCTCTCAGCCGCATAGCTTGGCAGACAGAGAAATCTGGTGCCTCTTCACACTGACCCCTCAGAGAAGTCACCCCTGGGGACAGGGCAGGGCAGAGCCACTATTCCCCTCATAATGGCCTAACAAGTACATGTGCACATGGGGTCCACTGTAAAATCCCAGCACCGCGTATCTGAAATCACGTTGCCCCAGGAATTGTGAGGTGGTCTCTAAAACATCCGCCCAAGTGTTTCTGCTTCCTGTCCTGCACCATCTGGGACAGCGTCAGGACAATGTGACCCCTAAGGCAGTGATGTACCAGTAGGGCCCAGGTTAGCTAGGAGACGAATGGGTGCTGTCTTCTAGGGGTGCACAGAGGGGACATGGAACAGAACGAAACTGCTCCCTGACTTGGGAGAACCTAGGGCTCAATGATGAGTTGCTGCCCACCAAGCACCCCACCACTCTGGGGCTGCCTGTCCCCCCGCACTAGAATGCTAGTGCATTCTAGCCCCGAGCCAGGAGGTGAGAGACCCAGGAGCAGCTGCTCCATCCTTACAGTCTCACGGTGGACACAGAAATGGGCTCACAAAAGGCCGAACAGGATGATGGCTCCAAGTAAGGAGGAAAGGTCAAAGCCTAATTTATACTTAGAACTGATACCACTGATCCTGTCAGGCCTACTTCTTTTTTTTTTTTTTTTTCAGACACAGTCTCACTATGTCACCTTGGGCAGAGTGCCGTGGTGTCACAGCTCACAGCAACCTCCAACTCTTGGGCTTAAGGGATTCTCTTGCCTCCGCCTCCCAAGTAGCTGGGACTATAGGCGCCCGCCTTAATGCTGGCTAAGGACTACTTCTATTTAAAAAGAGGTCTGCTCTCCTCTGCCAAAAGTTTGGCTCCTTAGTGGTGGGCTTTTAGGTCAGACATGTGAGGAGGGCGTGTGGCTTGGGGTAATCTCCCAGTTTCTGAAAATGAGGTGGACGCATGTACTCAAAGTAACATTCTGCATTGCCAGGCACGTCTCCCCTGCCATGAGTGGAAGTTTGCAGGACAGTGTGTTAGACAAGAGTGTTTAGGTAGGTTTAAGAGATGAGTGAGGGCGGCGCCTGTGACCCAATGGGTAGGATGCCGGCCCGTATACCCAGAGACGGCAGGTTCAAACCCAGCCCCGGCCAAACTGCAACAAAAAAATAGACGGGCGTTGTGGCGGGTGCCTGTAGTCCCAGCTACTCGGGAGGCTGAGGCAAGACAATCACCCAAGCGCAGGAGTTGGAGGTTGCTATGAGCTGTGACGTCACAGCACTCTACCCGAGGGTAATAAAGTGAGACTCTGTACAAAAAAAATCTATCTATCTATCTAGCTAGCTAGCTAGCTAGCTATCTAGATATAGATATAAAACCTGAGTCACTTTAGTCTGTTTGAAAAGAAGAAAGTGATGTGAAAAGTTTAAAAAAAAGAGAGAGAGAGAGAGATGAATGAATGAGTGAATGAATGCCCAAGTGTGGTGATCATAGCAGACTATTCCTATGCTCAAGCCAGGGTGCCACAGCTGCAGGGTCCCCACCAAGGCCTGCCAATCAGCCCCACAAACACCTGTAGCACTCTTTCTTAGGCTTTTGCCTTCCAAGTCAGACCCAAAGAAAGCCACGGACTTCCTCAAAGTCAGCCCTTCCCATGCAGGCCTCAGTTTCTTGGTTCTGCCTGCGCACCACCAAGATGGGGTGCCCTTGGGGAGAGGGTAGGCCAGACAAAAGGAAATAAAACCTATAGGACAAGCCAGGTTAGAGCACGAGTTGCTGCAAGATGTTTTCTCTTACGGCCCTGCCTACATAGCCCTGCTCCCAGGCTGACTTCAAGGGCAATCTCAGGACAAGACCCTCTAAAGCCCCTACCTGGGCCTCCTTCTATTACCAGCACATATTCAGGCTGACACAGGCTTCCAGCCAGGGGAGGGGAAGTAGGGAAAACAGTTTGCATGTCCTCTCCAACACCGATGTTCCCTGCAGCCAGGTTAAGTGCACGTGGAGAAGCCTGGAAGGGAAGGGAACCCTCAGAAAAGGCTTTAGCGTGTGTGGGGAAACCTCCCTATTGAATCAACCACACAAAAGGTAACCACTTCCTTCATTAAACACAAAAATCATGCTAAAGACATAGCACGGCAGTTGGTGGTTATGTACTTAAGCATTTGTTAATTTCCATGTGTTGGAGGCATCTTTGTGGGCCCTGGATATGCTCAAAGGTCCTAGGCGCTGCCTGATGGACAGCCAGAGCACTAGATCCACCTGGATGGTTCAGGGTAGGTTATAGGCCTCAAGTATTTATTTATTTATTTATTGAGACAGGGTCTCACTTTTTGCCCTCCATACACTGCCGAGGCATCATAGCTCATAGCAACCTCAAACTCTTGGGCTCAAGTGTTCCTCTTGGGTGGTGCCTGCGGCTCACTGAGTAGGGCGCCAGACCCATATACCAAAGGTGGTGGGTTCGAACCTGGCCCCAGCCAAACTGCACCAAAAACAACAACAAAAAAAAAAACAAAAAAAAGTGATCCTCTTGACTCAGCCTCCAGAGTATGTGGGACTACAGGTACCTTCCACAATGCCCGGCTATCTTTAGAGATGGGGTCTCACTCTTGCTCAGGCTGGCCTCGAACCTGTAAGCTCAGGCAGTCCACCCACTTCGGCCTCCCAGAGTGCTAGGATTATAGGCATCAGCAACTGCACCCTGCCAGGCCTCAAGTCTTTTTGATATCAGCAGCAGACTGCCTGGCATTGCCTCATTACCAGTTTCCTTAAGACACTGTCAAGCTGCCAACAGCAGGTGTTGGAAATGGGGCCTCCCAGACTTCAGGGACCTATGTCCACTGCAGTTCCAGGATCAGACCCGTTGGAGAGATTAGGTCCTCAGTGTCCAGCAATGAGGTCATTGCATCTTTGGGGGAGAGGTCTAACTTGTATGACTTTTCCTACACATGTAACAACTGCTTAGTTCAGGCATGTGCTGTCTTCATGCTGCACGGAGCAGTGCCCACGTGACTCCTGCAGGGTCATCTTTGATGTTGGGGTGGTATCTGGTGAGTTCCTGTGGCTGCCCAGAGACCACAGGGCCTCTCTATAGACGCCAGCCACTCGATCCCTCGGCCTCCAGCCTCATTAGTGGTAACTCTGCTTGCTTCTCTCCCTGCACATAGGACCCCGAGAGAGTTCTGGAATGGACTCTGAGTGCCCCCTTTCTCTGGCCAGATTTCAAATTCTGAAGTAGAGGACAGGGGACTCTGGGGACTGGCCCTTCTTCCTGTGAAAAGTGTTGACTTTGGCGGTGGGAGGAGGAGGAAGGAGTAGGGGAAAAAGACTCTGAGGCTGCCTGGCCTGGCTAACCAGGGCTCTGGAGCGTGGCTAGTGCAGCGGGCCAAACCCCCCTGGGCTGGGCCATGTGAGGCTGCAGGGCAAGATGATGCTAAGGAGGTGTCTGTCTGGGGGTTGAGGAGGGTCAAGGCCGACCGTGTGTCTGCGCTAGCCAGATGAAAGGCCCCTCCTCTGCCCAGGCATTGTGGCTTCCCTGCCGGCTTTTGTCCCCTGAGACAGCCTAGAATGGTGGGAACATTTTTCTTCCCATTGGATGAAGCTGTGTGTGTGTATGTGTGTGTACACGTGTGTGCATGACTCCCCCCTTAGCAGCACTGCTAACTGCCATCTTCCTACCTGCCCATAAAAAAAATGCTAGCCTCATGTACTCTCTGTCCAGAATTATGGCTGCCCTGCCCTCCCTAGACAGACCCAGAGGGCCCACGGGGGCCCTCAGGAGAACAGAACCTACCAGCACAGTGGAGGCTGGTCTCGGGACCATCCAGTCTAGAGTAAATTTCCTCAGACCTCCCCAGGTTGTTAAGGCCGAAGGAGCCCATGCTGGGTATTTGGTGACACAGCTATCTGCCTAGAGTCTTCCAAGAGCAGGAAATGCAGCAAGAAGGAGGCCTGTTGAAGGAGAAGGATGAACAGGCATTTTCCTGGTGATGAGAGGGTGGGGCTTCGGGACATGTTCTTAGCAGCAAGAGCATCTCTTATTTCCAGACCTGGGCTGGAGCTGATGCTGACCTCCCCAAGCTCTAAGGACAGGCACACCGACCCTGCTCCTCTGCTCTGCCCTGGGCTCCCAGCAACAGAGACTGCCTCAGAGAGGCAGAGAAGCAGGCCCAGCCTGCTGGAGGTCTGGGCTCAGAGCTGCGTGGGAGGTGGCCAAGAGCTGCCCACTGTCTGGGTCAGAGGCTCACCCTAGCCTGTCTCCCTGAAACCTGCCCCTACCCCTCACACAGACACATGCACTTAGAACATGCATGTGGCTGGTCTGAACTGAGATGTCCTGGCAGAACACATACCAGATTCTGAAGACTTCATGCAAAGTAAAAAGAAAGTCTCATTAATAATTTGCATGTTGGCTCAGCGCCTGTGGCTCAACGGGCTGAGGTGCCAGCCACGTACACCTGAGCTGGCGGGTTCGAATCCAGCCCGGCCCACCAAACAACAATGACAGCTGCAACCAAAAAACGGCCAGGCATTGTGGCGGGTGCCTGTAGTCCCAGCTGCTTGGGAGGCGGAGGCAGGAGACTCGCTTGAGCCCAGGAATTGGAGGTTGCTGTGAGCTGTGATGCCATGGCACTCTCTCCAGGGTGACAGCTTGAGGCTCTGTCTCAAAAAAAAAAAATAATAA
>CAUYON010068521.1:0-12319 GCA_963573935.1 Arctocebus calabarensis
GCGGGCGCCTGTGGTCCCAGCTACTTGGGAGGCGGAGGCAGGAGACTCGCTTGAGCCCAGGAATTGGAGGTTGCTGTGAGCTGCAATGCCACGGCACTCTATCCAGGGTGACAGCTTGAGGCTCTGTCTCAAAAAAAAAAATAAAAAAAGAAAGTGTTTAGTCTAAAAGGAGCTGGGGCGCCGCAGCTGTCACTCAGCCATTAGGGCACCAGCCACATGCTGGTTCAAACCCGACTCGGGCCTGCTAAACAACAATGACAACTACAACAAAAAAATAGGCTCAGTGCCCGTAGCATGATGGTTATGGTGCCAACCACATGAGCGAGGCTGGTGGCTTCGAACCTGGCCCAGGCCAGCTAAACAACAATGACAACTACAATAAAAAAAATAGCCGGGAGTTGTGGTGGGCACCTATAGTCGCAGCTACTTGGGAGGCTAAGGCAAGAGAATCACTTAAGCCAGTGATTCTCAACCTTCCTAATGCTGTGGCCCTTTAACACAGTTCCTATGGGTCGTGGCCCACAGGTTGAGAACCACTGATTTAAGCCCAAGTATTTGAGATTTCTGTGAGCTGTGACATCATAGCACACTACTGAGGGTGACATAAAGAGAGACTCTGTTTTAAAAAAAAAACCAAAAAACTCTATAGTATATATAATCCAGTCAAGTGTGCATTAATAATGGGGATAGGTCCTATGAAATGCGTTGTTAGACAGTTCATCATCGTGCAAATATCAGAGACTACTTACACAAACCTAAGTGGGATAGCTTATTACACCCTAGGCTATGTAGTAAAGCCTATAGCTTCTAGGCTACAAACCTATACAGTGTTTATAGAGATTTATAATACAGTATTTGTGTATCTAAACATAGAAAAAGTATAGTAGAAATATGGTATTACAAAGGACATACATAGACTATATACAGTTCCTTATGGGACCACTATCATAAGTGCAGTTCAGTGTTGACCAAAATGTCATGACTGACTGGCATAGTGTCTCATGCTGGTAATCCTAACACTCTAGGAGGCTGAGGTGGGAGGGTCCCTTGAGCTAAGGAGTTTGAGACCAGCTTGAGCAACAGCAAGACCCCATCTCTACTAAAAACAGAAAAATTAGATGGGCTTGTTAGTATGAGCCTGTAGTCTCAGCTACTCAGGAGGCTGAGGCAGGAGAATTGTTTGAGCCCACGAGTTTAAAGTCAAAATGAGCTGTGATGATGCCGCTCCACTCTACCTAGGGCAACAGAGTAAGACTCTTGTCTCAAAAAACTAAAATAAAAAGGGCGGTGCCTGTGGCTCAGTGACTAGGGTGCCAGCCCCATTTACTAAGGGTGGCAAGTTCACCCCTGGCCCTGGCCAAACTGCAACAAAAAATAGCCAGGCACTGTGGCGGGCACCTGTAGTCCCAGCTACTGGGGAGGCTGAGGCAACAGAATTGCCTAAGCCCAACAGCTGGAGGTTGCTGTGAGCTGTGATGCTACGGCATTCTACTGAGGGTGACAAAGTAAAACTCTGTCTTTAAAAATAAAAAACTTATTAAGTGCTTGTGTTGCATGAGATGCTGCTCAGAACCCTCAAGAAATATGGGCGCTCTCATCTGGGTGATGGCCATTTGCCCTCTTCTTATGTGGTGGAACATGATTTTGCATGATTTTAAATCATTGCGTCCCATTGACTTCCGTTGTTTGGCAGCCTGGTTCCTTTTCTCTCGTATGTCAGACTGTTTTTGGTTCATCACTTTTTTTTAACTTATGAGATCATGATATCTCAGTATTTACTACAGCGCAGTGTGCTTGAAACCCTTTTGGGTTTTGTTTCCCACGCTCTCATATCTCCCAAATTTCTGTGCAAAAGGTGCCATGCCCTTTGAGATGAGAGTATCGGTTTTGTGCATTGACCTACATGCCGCATGAGAAAATTTTCTCTAGATGGGAAAAAAAAAAGGTCCTTTTATGTTTGTCACACCTATCTCTGCAGTCACAATATTGTTTAAAGTAAAGAAAAAGACGTGCACACACACACAGAGAGAGGTTTCCCTTGCCTGGTGTGTCCCTCTGGTTTCAGTTCTTTAGCATCAGGCCTTCTCAGTCACGTGACTCTGCCTCCTGGGGAGGCCCAAGCCCGAGCTGCCAGGCTCTGTGTGACTTTGCTTGGGGTTTCAGGAGGCAGAAACTCAAAGTGAAACCCATGAAAAAACCAATGTGTTCTTAATGGTTTTTACCCAAACCATAAATCCCTCTCTTGGAGGAACAGGGGAATCACCCAAAATAATTTGGTCCAGTTCCTGCAGTATGGTCTAGAGCAGTATTTGTTGGTTTTAGGGGTATTTGTTCTATTTATTTATTTTTTTTTTATTTATTTATTTTTACTCATATTTGTCAGTTCAGTGACCACCTGCCTTCAACACATTCCAGAAATTCATTTCAAATGCAAATTTCCTGGGAGGCTGAGGCAGGTGGATTAACTGACCTCAGGAGTTCAAGACCAGCCTGAGCAAGAGCGAGACCTCATCTCTAAAATGATAGCCGCGCCCGGGCCCATGACTCAGTGAGTAAGGCCCTGGCCCCATATACCAAGGGTGGTGGGTTCAAACCTGGCCCGACCAAACTGCAACAAAAAAGGAGCCGGGCGTTGTGGCAGGCGCCTGTGGTCCCAGCTTCTCGGGAGGCTGAGGCAAGAGAATCACCTAAGCCCAAGAGCGGGAGGTTGCTGTGAGCTATAACGCTACGGCACTCTACCGAGGGCGACAAAGTGAAACTCTTATCTCTAAAAAAAAAATAGCAGGGCTTTCTAGCAGGCACCTGTAGTGCCAGATACTTGGGAGGCTGAGGCAAGACAATTGCTTGAGCTCAAGAATTTGAGGTTGCTGTGAGCTATGATGCCAGGGCCCTTAACTCCAGGGTAACTTGAGTTAGACTCTGTCTTAAAAAATAAAATAAAATAAAATGCAGATGCCTAGCCCTGACCTAAATCTAGACCAAAAGAATAAGTGTGTGAGTGGAGGACTCAGAGAGCTGAGTCTCCTGATGCCCAGGTGGTGCTGGCAGTCAGACAAGACTTAATAACAATGACAAAGTTATAATGGGTTCAGGTTTTCATTGATCACTCCATATTGCTTAATGGAAATTTTTACTAGGTTGAGGATAAAGTAGCTAATCCTGGGCATGTGGCGTGCGCCTGTAGTTTCAGCTACTCAGGAGATCTAGACTAGCCTAGGCAACATAGTGAGACCTTGTCCACATATATAATTTTATATATTAAGTAATTAATCAAAATAACATAGCTAATACTTTTTAAGTGCTGTGTGTCAGGCAGGCACTGCACATTTAGGCCTATGTGTAGGCAATTATTGTTAGTCCCATTTTACAGATGGGGAAATGGAGGTCCAGAGAGGTTAATTAACTTGCCCCAAGTCAAACACTTGATGCAGAATTGTCCTGTTCTTTCTGAATCTTCAAAGCAAAATTCTGACATTTGTTAATTTTCAAACTAAACCGGTCTTTGGCGAAATGAGCCCAAAGGGTCTTTTTGGATCCTAATTGTACCTTGGTGCTATATTTGGTGCCTTGTAAATTACTTATTTCTTTAGCAAGTTTTTACTGAGCATTTAGAGTCCCCGTGGCTTGGACCAGGGATCCCACATAAAGTCAGTATGTGCAGGAAGTTGTAGTAGCTCAAACTAGAAACTTCTTAGCAGATGCCCGTGCATAGACAAGGGGACTTTAGGGGACAGCGTGTTGAGGGAACTGCTATCCGGAGAGCTGTTATTTTGTGCCTAAGGCTGTGTGCTAAGTGTTTTAAGTATATTTTTTCATTAATTTCTCCCAAGAACCCTTTTGTTAAATTCTACCAACGATTCATTGGTATACAAGAAACTAAGGCTCAGGGAATACAGCCTCTATGTTCATGGTCATAATATGAAAATGATGCCTACCTCTCTCCAGAACCTAACTTATCTGTTGCATTTTCTGCTTTTGACTCTACGGTGAAATGAGATTTTGTCTTCTAGAGGAGAATTGCCATCCCTCCGATAGGGACTCAGAGAGTTCAATCTCTAGGATCTCTTTGGACTTTAGAGAGATCATTTCAATGGCTTATAATATCAGTCATCATTTGCTGGGCCTCCTTATTTTCTTGTCTGGTTCTGGAGTCCTCATCTGGCCCCTAGGCCATGTAAGAATATTTAAGGACAGGTATCATGGCTGTGTTCATGGCCTTCAACAGACTGGCAGATGTCTGTGGCTGTAGGAGGCCAGAAGCTGTTTTCTGAAGGACCATGATAGCTGTGCCCAGTGCTTACGCCTGTGCCCTACCTAGGCTCCTGCATCAGGGGTTTGACTTGGGGCAAGCTAATTAACCTAGAGGATGTTAAGTGTTTTGTATTGTGCCCTATGTAGGTGGAAATTTAATGAAACTGTTTTTGATCCACTTCAAATTTTAGAGTAGCAGAAACCTATCTATTTTGATTTCTCCATTTTACTGAAAAGGGGAGGAAAAACCTACATATTAAGTGACTTGCTCAAAGTAGCAACTATTTAGTGGTAAGACTGGAACCCAGTTCATGACACCCAGCTCAATACCTTCCTTCTACAACTCTTTAATCTGATTTTATGCAGATGTTGCCGTACTCAAGTTCAATAGTGTTATAAATAAGCTGTAAGAATGTTAGCTTCAAAATTAATTCCCATGGTTGTCCAGGTGCAGTGGCTCACACCTGTAATTCTAGCACTTTGGGAGGCCAAGTCAGGTGGATTGCTTGAGTTCACGAGTCTATTTTTTAGAGACAGAGTCTCGCTTTTGCTAACATCAGCCTTAGCAAGAGAGAGACCCCGTCTCAAAAAAAAAATAACCGGGCATTGTGGCAGGTGCCTGTATTCCCAGCTGCTTGGGAAGCTGAGGCAAGAGAATCATTTGAGCCCAAGAGTTGGAAGTTCCTGTGAGCTGTGATGCCATGGCACTCTACCAAGGGTGACAGAGTGAGACTCTGTCTCAAAAAAATAATAATAATAATTCCCACGGTAGGGCTTTCTTTCTAGAGGCAGATTTATGTTACTAGTTATGTATTACTTAGACTAATGCTAAAATTACTTTCGGTTTCTAAATATACAATGGCAGAGGCTCCCCTAAAATATTATCAGGCCCACTTAAGAGTTTAATATCAACAAAATGGTAAAAAAAAACTTATGAGTAATTTCATCTGCTCACATAGGATTTTAATGATGAAGAATAAAACCTAAAAAAAGATAATGAAAGGAATAGATATGTATTATTGTTATCATTATTATTGCTTTTTTTTTTTCATTTTGGCCAGGGCTGGTGCCGGTGCCCTATTCCTTGGGCCACAGGCGCTGCCTCATTATTATTGCTTTTTTGTGTGTGTGGTTTTTGGCTGGGGCTGGGCTTGAACCCACCACCTCCGGCATATGGGGCCGGTGCCCTACTCCTTTGAGCCACAGGCCCCGCCCCATTGCTTTTTAATCTATTGTAGGCTGCCTCCTTATTATCTAAGTGTCAGACACATAAACACGAATTATAATCTATACCGTCTTCTCTGATGCATTGTCCTTGGAGAATGGGTATGTGAGAGGTGCACAATTAATAAAGAATCTATTCAGTAAATATACTATTTTAGCTTGGTGCTCGTAGCTTAGGGCACCGGCCACATATACCGGGGCTGGCAGTTTTGAACCCATCTGGGGCCTGCTAAACAACAATGACAGCAACAACAACAAAAAATAGCCAGATGTTGTGGTGGGTGCCTGTAGTCCCAGCTACTTGGGAGGCTGAGGCAAGAGAATCAATTGAGCACAAGAGTTGGAGGTTGCTGTGAGCTGTGACACTATGGCACTCTATCAAGGATGACATTGAGACTCTGACTCAAAAAAAAAATAAAATAAAATAAAAATAAATAAATAAATAAATATACTGTTTCATTCACACAAAAAAATCCCATCATTATTACATAGTTGAGGCAGTAATGTGAGAGCCCTAACTCATTATGGTTGGCCCTCTGTAACCATGGGTTACACATCTGAGGATTCAACTGAAGATCAAAAATATTCAGAAACAAAATAATACAAATAAAAACTAATGCAGTATGACAACTACTCACACAGCATTAGGTATTATGAGTAATCTAGAGGTGACTTAAAGTGTGCCATAGTGTAATGTTATGTAATGCTAACAGCTTCTTTGTATCCTGAATTATAGTTAGTAATAAGGACTATTGAAAACAAATGGCCAGGGTGGTGATTGTGGCTCAGTGAGCAGGGTGCTGGCCCATATACCAAGGGTGGCAGGTTTGAACCTGGACCTGGCCAAACTGCAACAAAAAAATAGCTGGGCATTGTGGTGGGCGCCTATAGTCCCAGCTACTGGGGAGGCTGAGGCAAGAGAATCACCTAAGTCCAAGAGCTGGAGGTTGCTATGAGCTGTGACACCATGGCACTCTACCAAGAGTAACAAAGTGAGACTCTGTCTCTAAAAAAACAAAAAAAGAAAAGAAAACAAATGGCCGAAGACTTTCCTACTTCCTACTTTGCAATAACTGATTTTTGACCATTCACCTCAGGGATGCATCATAGAAAATTGATTAGTATTTACTTATTCAAAGACTGGGCGTGGTGGCTCATGCCTCTAATCCACTTTTTTCTTTTTTTCTTAAATTCTTCTTTCTTTCTCTCTCTCCCTCTAACTCTGGGAGGTTATTTATTCATATGTACCCTGATTCCTCTCAAAAAGGGATCACAGACATACACATAGTATAGCAGTATTTATTTATTTATTTTGGGCCTGGTGAGGTGGCTCATGCCTGTAATCCTAGTACTCTGGGAGGCCAAGGCGGGTGGATTGCTTGAGCTCAAGAGTTCAAGATCAGCCTGAGCAAAAGCAAGACCCTGTCGCTACTAAAAATAGAAAAACTAAGGCAAAAAGATCTCTTGAGCCTGAGTTGGACATTATTGTGAGCTCTGACACCACGGCATTATACCCAAGGCCACAGCTTGAGACTCTTGTCTCAAAGAAAAAAAATAAAATAAGGCCAGTTGAGGTGGCTCACACCTGTAATACTAGCACTTGCGAGGCTGAGTTCACGGGTTCGGGACCAGCCTGAGCAAGAGCGAGACCCCATCTCTGAAAATACCTGGGTATAGTGGTGGGTACCTATAGTCCCAGCTACTTGGGAGACTGAGGCAAGAGAATCCCTTGAGGCCAAGAGTTTGAGGTTGCTGAGAGCTATGATGACATGGCACTCTACCTTGTGCAACAAAGTAAGACTCTGTCTCAAAAAAGAAATTATTTCCCATTGGGAAAAATACTTATTATAAGAGTAATAATAATGTTAAATTTGCAAAGACTCTAATGAATCTGTTTTAAACAGCCTGGGGACTTGTATTTGTCAAAAGTTGGCTTTTAACCCACAATGAGGCTGGTTGTGGTGACTCACACCTGTAAGTCCTAGCACACTAGGAGGCTGAGGTGGGTGGATTGCCTGTGCTCACGAGTTCAAGACCACCCTGAGCCAGAGAGAGACCTTATCTGTAAAAATAGCTGGGCCTTGTGGCGGGCAACTGTAGTCCTGGGAGGCTGAGGCAGGAGAATCGCTTGAGCCCAAGAGGTTGCTGTGAGCTGTGTCACCATAAAACTCTACCAAGGGTGACAAAATGAGACTCTGTCTAAAAATAATAGTAATAATAATAATAAAGTAAATAAATAAAATAAAATACCCACAATGTTTTTATATAATTCAGCAGTGACTTGCAGATGACATCACTTTTTTCTTTTTTTTTTTAATTCTTCTTTCTCTCTCTCTCTTGTTTTTTTTTTTTGGAGACAGAGTCTCACAGCGTTGCTCAGGCTAGAGTGCCTTGACAGTTGTAACAATTGTACACATTTATGGGGTACACTAGGATATTTCAATACGTGTGTGTGATATATAATGATCATATCAGAGGAATTAGCATATTCATTACCTCAAACATTTATCATTTCTTTGTGTTGGGAGCATTGAAAATCTGCTCTTCTAGCTATTTGAAAATATACAATAGATTGTTTTTTTTTGAGACAGAGCCTCAAGCTGTCACCCTGGATAGGGTGCTGTAGCATCACAGCTCACAGCAACTTCCAATTCCTGGGCTCAAGAGAGTCTCCTGCCTCCACCCCCCAAGCAGCTGGGACTACAGGCGCCCACCACAACGCCCGGCCATCTTTTGGTTGCAGCAGTCATTGCTGTTTGGCGGGCCCGGGGGCTGGATTCGAACCCGCCAGCTCAGGTGCACGTGGCTGGTGCCCCAGCCGGTTGAGCCACAGGTGCCGAGCCAATAGATTGTTGTTAACTATAGTCACCCTTTAGTACTACAGAGCATTAGAACTTACTCCTCTTCTCTAGGTAGTACAACAATATTTAAAATCAATAAGTGGGTGAAGATTATTTAAAGGCTAGGACAGTGCCTGTGGCTCAGTGAGTAGGGTGTCGGCTCCATATACCGAGGGTGGCAGGTTTGAACCCCGCCCCGGCCAAACTGCAACAAAAAATAGCTGGGCTTTGTGGCAGAGGCCTGTAGTCCCAGCTACTTGGGACGCTGAGGCAAGAGAATCACCTAAGCCCAAAGAGCTAGAGGTTCCTGTGAGCTGTGACGCCATGGCGCTCTACCGAGGGTGACAAAGTGAGACTCTAAAAAAAATAAATAAATAAAGGGCAGTGCCCGTGGTTCAAAGGAGTAGGGTGCTGGCCCCATATACCAGTGGTGGCGGGTTCAAACCCAGCCCCGGCCAAAAATAAATAAATAAATACATACATAAATAAAGGGCTAAAGGCTAAAGCTAATCGAGGCTAAAGCTTGGGGTAAAGTTGATACACAATGGGCACATCATGAGACCTAGATTGCTAGATGTGGTCTTTGGAGTTGGCTTTTAGCTTCCTAATACAAAGCAAGGAGTGGAAGCGATTAGGGATACAATTGAGAGGGCCCTTATAATATGAAAACAAACCAGTGGTACAGGAGCAACTTCATTTTTTTCTTGGCCTAAGACCTCCTTCCATGGGTTTTCCCAAAGGGAATTTGATATAGAGTAGTGGGAGTCCTGTAATAAATGAGAATGTCTGATTTGTTATGCTGTGCCTGTGTGTAGACAAGTGACACAAAGCAGTGCTTCACTTAATAGCAATGGTTTGATAAATTACCATAAAGAGGATTGAATCCTATTCTCCCATATAACATTATAACGATGCAATGAGAATCAATACAGACGGGCGGTGCCTATGGCTCAGTGAGTAGGGCACCAGCCCCATATACTGAGGGTGGTGGGTTCGAACTCAGCCATGACAAAACTGCAACAAAAAAATAGCCGGGTGTTGTGGCGGGCACCTGTAGTCCCAGCTACTCAGGAGGCTGAGGCAAGAGAATCACCTAAGCCCAAGAGCTGGAGATTGCTGTGAGCTGTGACGCCACAGCACTCTACCAAGGGTAACGAAACTCTCTAAAAAAAAAAAAAAAAGAAAGAAAAGAAAATGAATACAGACATGTAACCTGTGATTAATTCCTTTTTTAAACTCTAAACCTACTCAGCAGTGGCATGGTAAATGGGAATTCTGTGTCTGGGCCAAATGGGGAAAGGAGAGCTTTCTATGACTTTTCTAAAGAAGCAAGTGTAGTTTTAGGAAGTACTTGGGAAAAAGAGCTTTAGGAGACACCGAGGAGGAGTGGACTTACTTTCTGGGTGTCAGCGGTAGTCTGAAAGAGGACACAGGCTGTGTCAGGAAGGCTCCTACACTTTATTATGCTTTATTGAAAACTTAACACGCTATAGTACCCCCAACACTGAGCAACAGTTTTAAGGGTGAGCCTGAGCAGCAGAATGAGACTCTGTGTCTCTAAAAAAAAAAGTATATGTAATTGTTCCAAATGGCTTGGATTTCTTCATTTTACATATTAACATATTCATGCAGTAGGTAATTTAGTGCTGGGATTATAGCAATTAATAAAACAAGATCTCTGACCTTCTGGAGCTTCTTTCTTTCTTTCTTTCCTTTTTTTCTTTTTGAGGTAGAGTCTCACTTTGTTGCCCTTGGTAGAGTGCTGTGGCATCATAGCTCACAGCAACCTCAACTCTTACCTCAGTTTTTCATTTTTAGTAGAGATGGGGTCTCACTCTTGCTCAGGCTGGTGTTGAACTCGTGAATTTAAGCTATCCACCTGCCTCAGCCTCCTAGAGTACTAGGATTACAAGTGTGGGCCACTGCACCTGGCCTTAGAGCTTATTTCTAATAAAAGTGCATCATGAGGCGGGCTGCAGTGCCTAAGATCTGTAATCCCAGCACTCTTGGAGCCTGAGGCAGGTGGATCACTTGAGCTCACAAGTTGGAGATCAGCCTGAGCAACAGTGAGAACCCTGTCTCTAAAAAAAAAAAAAATAGCCTAGGTTCGGCGCCTGTGGCTCAAGTGACTAAGGCGCCAGCCACATACACCTGAGCTGGTGGGTTCGAATCCAGCCTGGGCCTGCCAACCAACAATGACAGCTGCAACCAAAAAAATAGCCAGGCATTGTGGGGGACACCTGTAGTCCCAGGTACTTGGGATGTGGAGGCAGGAGAATAGCTTGAGCCCAGGAGTTGGAGGTTGAGATGAGCCGTGCTGCCACGTCACTCTACCCAGGGTGACAGCTTGAGTCTATTATCTCAAAAAAAAAAAAAAAAGGCCAGGCATTGTGGCATGCCTGTAGTCCCAGCTACTTGGGAGGCTGAGGCACGAGGATTGCTTGAGCCCAAGAGTTTGAGGTTGCTGTGAGCTATGACACCACAACACTTTACCAAGAGTGACAAAGTAAGACTCTGTCTCAGAAAAAAGAAAAAAGTGCGTTATGAAAGCAGAAAAGATCCACCTAGAGCCAGGCATGGTGGTTTATGCCTGTAATCCTAGCACCCTGGGGGAGGGAGGGTAAGGCAGGTGGATCACCTGAGGTCAAGAGTTTGAGACCAGTCTGAGCGAAGTGAGACCCCCATTTTACTAAAATAGAAAAACTAGCCAGGTGTCATGGCAGGCACCTATAGTCCCAAGTATTTGAGAGGCTGAGGCAAGAGGACCACATGAGCCCAGGAGTTCAAGGTTGCTGTGATCTATGACACTCTACCTAGGGTGACAGAGTAAGACTCTGTCTCAAAAAAAAAAAAAACAAAAAGTGCTGGGGGCAATGGCTCACGCCTGTAATCCTAGCACTCGGGGAGGTCAAGGTGGGTGGATTGCCTGAGCTCGTGGGTTCAAGACCAGCCTGAGCAAGAGTGAGACTCCATCTCTAAAATTAGCCAGGTGTTATGGCAGGCACCTGTAGTCCCAGCTACTCAGGAAACGCAAGAGGATCACTTGAGCCCAAGAGTTGAAATTGCTGGGAGCTATGACACACTCTACCAAGGGCAACAAAATGAGACTCTTGTCTAGAAAGGAAGGAAGGAAAGGAGGGAGGAATGGAGGGATGGAGGAAGGAAGGAAGAAAAGAAAGAGGCAACACCTGTGGCTCAGTGGGTAGGGCGCTGGCCCCATATACCAAGGGTGGCAGGTTCGAACCTGGTCCCGGCCAAACTGCAACAAAAAAATAGCAGGTCAGGCTCGGGTCTGTGACTCAACGGGCTAAGGCGCCAGCCACGTACAGCTGAGTTGGCAGGTTTGAATCCAGCCCGGGCCCGCCAAACGACAATAACAGCTGCAACCAAAAAATGGCCAGGCGTTGTGGCAGGCGCCTGTGGTCCCAGCTACTTGGGAGGCAGAGGCAGGAGACTCGCTTGAGCCCAGGAGTTGGAGGTTTCTGTGAACTATGATGCCACAGCACTCTACCCAGGGTGACAGCTTGAGGCTCTGTCTCAAAAAAAAAAAAAAAAAAAAATAGCAGGGCATTGTGGCAGGTGCCTGTAGTTCCAGTTACTCAGGAGGCTGAGGCAAGAGAATCGCCTAAGCCCAGCTGAAGGTTGCTGTGAGCCACAGCACTCTACCAAGGGTGATAAAAGTGAGACTGTCAGAAAGGAAGGAAGGGAGGGAAAGAAAGAAGAAAGAAAATAAAGTAAGAAAAGATCAATCTATACAGTTGGTGTTTGTAATTCCTGAATTGGTAGAAAGAGAACCTCCAAGGTGACAAATCTCACTCTTCACCATGAGCCAGGCTCCATGCTAAAAGAAAAAAATGAGGCTTGGCACCTGTGGCTCAACGGGCTAAAGTGCCAGCCACGTACACCTGAGCTGGCGGGTTCGAATCCAGCCTGGGCCCACCAAACAAGATTGGTGGCTGCAACCTAAAAATGGCCAGGCATTAGGGCGGGCACCTGTAGTCCTA